>JAGEMR010000035.1:0-251455 GCA_021030915.1 Astrothelium macrocarpum | reverse complement strand
ATTTATTAAAATTTTGATCATTATTTTTTTATCAGATATCCATATTTTATATTATTTTATAATATTATTCTCATAATTAATAAATATTTCTAATCTTTTTTTATTCATAAATTTATCTGATCGTTTAAATAAAAATTTTGAATCAATATAAGAATATATTTTATATTTCCAAATTCGAATATGATCAATTAATGATTTGATTCTATAAAAGACTTCTTCTGATGAGATTTTTTATCCATCAATCTCTGATCCAATAATTATTCGATTCCGTATATATATTCCAATTTTTAAAATTTTAGACCAGAATTCATTTGGAAGAACGATTTTTTTTAATATTGATCTTATATCTCCCTCTGAAATTTGGATATTTCTTTCAATAAATCCATTTTATATTGAATTATATAATTCTATTGGATTGGAATTTATATCAAATTCCTTTTTTCATTATTTGACCATTTTAAATAATTCTTTTATATTATCAAAACGTATAAATTTTAATATAAATTCTGTCTTTTATTCCATTTTCAATTTTCAGATCAAAAGAATTTCTATAATCTCTTTTTTTATTTTTAATGGAAAGATCCAATATTTTCTAGAATAATTATTTATAATATATAGGAAATATTGTTCATTATTATGAGTCTTTTTAATAGGACCGTAAATGTCTATAGAGATTAATTCGAGAATAGATGATTTTTTTTCTATTATCTTTTTTCGCATTCTTCTGATCTTGATGTGAATATAAATCTCGTATAGAATATCTTTATTTATAATAGGAATCATTTTATTTAAAATGATCATTTTATGGAATTGACGTAAAATTTGATTTTCAAAATGGCCAAATCTCCGGTATCAAAATAATATTTCAATTTATTTTTTATCAATATATGGAATTATTTTATATTTTATCTGAAATTGATTGACGTTTTAATTAATTGCGGAAATAGCCAATTCATTATATTGATTTTGATATTTAAAGATTTTCGTTTATAATTGGCCCAGAATCTTTTATATAATATATATTCTATTTTGGATTTTTATTATAAGAATTAATTCTTATTTTTAATTAATAATAATAAAAATTATTGGCGATATTAAATCAATTAAATGATAATCATAATAAAATTTCCGTCTAAAAATCAAATTAATTCCGAATTTAAATATAAATAAAATATATAAAACAATTTTATTATTTTTATTATCTTTTATAACTGTATTTTTCATATTCTCAGATGAAAGATATTTTTCATTAATTTTAATCCATTTTTTTGAAATTATTATCAATGGTCCTTTAAAAAATTGATTATTATCAGTTATATAAACTGAAGCGTAAAAATCGAATATCCATTGAATGTATAAAAATTTACCTTTTACCCTTTCAATTTACGCGGATTCCACAATCTCATATTCATCATCTGAAAATATATATATTAATGAAAATATAATTGAAAATACTGAAGAGATTTTTTGAATAATATAAATTTTATGATGATATTGATTTAATTTATTTTCGTTTTTTTTTTTCAATTTTTTAAATTTTAGATTTAATTTTTTAATCTGGAATTTTAGATCATCCGAATTTGATGATTTTCGATTTGACGATTATTTTTTTATAATTCTATGGCCTTTATTTATTCTAATTATTAATTTGGCAGTCTATTTCGCCGCCTCACGATCTGGACAATTTTTAATAAAATGATCCTTTTGATCATAAAAAAAATATATCATTTATATGAATTATTATTTATTAAAAGATCATTTGATAAATATGATTATATTTTCCATTTTTATATTATTCTTTTTTTTATGAAATAATTGAAATATTTTATTTATATCTATTTTATTTTAGATATCGATTATATTTTATATCGAATTATATTTTAAAAATAAAATTGATAATAATTATTGAATTCGATATTTCAGAATTAAATATATTTTATGATCTGATTCGATAATAATTATTTTTTTTAATAGAATATTTAAATATATCCAAATTTTTTCTATTATTATAATATCGTCCATTTTATAAATTGCGTATTAAATCTGATATTATCTGGCAGAAATTTGGAATCTTCTTTCATATTTATTTTTGAATATTATCCAAATTTCTTTTATTTGAATATATTTTATAATATATTCATCATTCTTTTCTGATATATAAAAATCAATCCAATATAATATTATATTAAAATTTTATTCGAATTCAACAAAAAAATCAGATAAAATTGATTGAAAAATCATAAAATTCGTATTTTTAAAAAATGAAATTGAATTAATAATCTAATATATTTATTTATTAATAAATCATTTCGATATTTATTAGAATTATATTTTATAATTTATATAAATTAAAAGAATGATAGATCATTTTTATTTAATGGAATCAGATATTATTATTTAAAAAATAATCAGTGGAATCTGAATTATTCATAAATAATTAAAATTAAAAATCGAATTATATAAATAAAATAAAGAATAAAAAATGATAATAATTTTTAATTATTAATATTGGAATTATATTCAGATTCTGTTTTTTTTAATTGGAATTCAATCAATTCAATTTTTCAAAATTAATTAATTTGATATATTCTTTTCATGATTTAAATATATTTTCAGAAGATAATAATATTTCTGCTGAGATTATTTGAAATTTTGTGTATACGGCGGATGGAGAAGATGGTGATATCCTTCAATTTCTATATCTCCTGAATAGGTAGATTGAGAAAGTCTCTTTATAATGAACGACGCCACGTAATATTGTAATATAATTACAGTTCTGAATGGCCCTCTGCAAAATCCGGGTTCATAATCTGTTGAATACAGGTCATTCGATGATGCAGTGAAAATAAGGACATTCAGAATAACGTTCATAGAATTATTGTAGAAGGAACTGCCAATTATATTATTTGCTGGTGTGTTAGTTAGTGAATTGATAGATACAGATAAGAAGAGATAAGAGAAGGGGATGAAATATCCTTCTTCTGACGCTAGTTCTCATCAGGAATAATAAGCGGATATTGTCCTCTCAGCCTGCATATTCTTAACAAATTATATATAATCAGATTTATAACATTTCCAATATTATCAAATGATCTAATAATGATTCTTCTGATTAATAATAAAATGAATTTTATCAGAGAAATATATCAATTTTTAATTCTCATTTATTTAATTAAAATGATTTTTGATAAAATTGATTTGTTTCTTTTTTGATTTTGATTTGATATATTGATTTCAGTATATTTTATAATGATAATAATCTTATTTAATAAATCATTTTTATAATATATAAATTGTATAAAAGAGATTCAGCTGAAGATATATATTTGGAAATATTAAAACGCGATATTTAAAATTAAATATGATTCAATAAAAAATAATTATAAATAAAATATGACTGAAAATTTAATATTATTCTGATTTTATAATTAAATTTATATATCTAAAAATGATATTCTTAAAATGACGATAAATAATAATATGAGAATAATTGAATATTCGAAATATTTCATATTTGGATCGACGATAAAATAGCGAATAATTATTTTCAATTTCAAATATTTGTTTTAAAAAAATTCGATAAAATATGCGAACGACTTTATCTGACTGACGAGGTAACAACTCACAATCAGATGTTAACATATGATATGGATCAATATAGCCATCAAAATTGCAGCTCACCATCATGACTGAATGAAATGAAATCAAATGAAATCAAACGAAATCAAACGAACGAGGTATGTGGACAAAATATGTGGGTGAAATTACCCAGCATCTCCCACTGTTTATTAGCAAATTTGGTGGGGTTGATGGGGGAACGCGGGTTGTGTGGTCCCACCTACACTCGCAGGAACGTTGGGCGTCCCCTCCGCACCGCCGCTTCCCCGCACCCTCCGCACCACCAAATTTGTATGAGAATTCGGGATCAGCCCAGCACAAAAGCTTGGTGGTTGCCTTTTTAACTGAAATTTGTGCATTTATTCGTTTGACTTCCTAATTCGGTAATTTTGAAACCGTTAACGTGATGGTGAGGTCGAAATGGTTCGAAAACGTCATTTTATTATATCTGATTCAATCAATTCGAATAAAAAATCAGTTCCATTTTGAATTAAATTATCTTCTTTAATAATTGAAATCAGAATTATCAAACGGATTGAAACAGTTATAACAGTGAATGAGATTCCATTTATAATAATTAATGAATAGATTATGAAGATATAAATATCTTCTTCTATTGATTCATAATCCAAATCATTTCAAATCAATTTGAATCCATTTTTTAATCAATTATTATCTATTTTTTTAATGGATTTTTTATTTGAAATTTCATCATAAAATATTAATATAATATCTGTTCATAATAATAAAAAAATAATTCATTTGATTAAATTGATAATCAATTCAATTAAATCGGTAATAATTAAAAAAGAATTAAAATCGTTTTATTTCAATTTAATCTGATAATTCAAATATAAAAATAAAAAAATATACGCAAATTTAAAGAATAATATTATAAATTCGTTTAATTAATATTGGAATTCTCATTTTTATAATAATTTTGATAATATAAAATTTAATAGATTATTAAATAGCCGATTTGATAATATTGAAATTGAAATTAAATCAGTTTTAAAATCATCAAAAATTCGAAATCAAATAATCTATTTATTTATCAATTTATTAGAATCGGAATTATGGGCCAAAATTGATCAGAAATTAATTCAATATTAAATCGAATAAAATAAATAAAAATTTATAATATCTTTCATTATTGAATTGATAAATAATAAAATTTTATCTAAAATGATAAATAAACGTAATCCAATAAAATATTTATATTATTTGATCTATTATAAAATTAATTAATTGAATATCAGATATTCATCATCGAAATAATGAAGGAGAATTTTTTTTAAATAATTTAATAGATTAGAATAGCTGATAATTTCGCTTATGAGATTATTGAAAAATGGAGATATTCAGATGATTATAATTAAAATTCGATCTGATATTGGATTAATCAAAAAATTTAAAAATATATCCGGTTTTTTATAATTAATTTAAAAATTTGGAATAATTCGATAATAAATGATTCAATTAATTTAGAATAATCATTATTTGAATTATTTGAATTATTTATTGAATGAAATGATTAAAAATGTAAAATAAATTTGATATTAATTTCTAATTCCGCGAATATTATTCCTATAAATATATTCAATTTTTATTAAAAAATAATTAATGAATGGAATATCGGGTCAAATATGTTTATTGAAATAAATATATCGAATGAAAGATTGTGAAAGAGAATTTCTGATTCATTATCATTATTAATATCTGAATTAATAATGAATAAAGGCGTATCAGTGTATTTGAAATGATATAAATAACGAAATAAATAGAAATTGATAAAAATTGAATTTGATAAAATAATGGAAATATTTGATCAGTATAAATATAATTTTAAAAGATTTAAATTTTTACGGCGAAATGATAAAAAAATCAAATTATTAATTAAAAGAAATATTATGAAAGATATTATTATGATAATCTTTTAAAATATCAGAAAATGAAATCAGAAATGAATTAATTAATAATTTAATCAATTAAATAGATAAATAATTTATCAATTAATCAAATAAATAACTGATTCAATAATTAAAAGAATAAAATTGTGATGAAAAAAATAATGAAAGAAATGATAGAGAAAGATAAAATATTCGAAATAGATGAAATCAATTTAGATATTCGAATTCGCAATATACGCGTAAAATTTCATAAAATTGATATTTTTATTCTAATAATTTATTAATAAATTCAATATTTGATGATATGATTCGGTATATGATACGTGTTTATTATACGATCTAATCAGATCAATTCATAAATTTTAATATAAATATATAATATATTATTCCGCCATTTTTTTTTTAATAATTTATTAATAAAATCAATATTTATCAATAAATTCGATATATTTCAAATGTTGATTATATAATTTTATTATATATTCATTTTTTCATAATATTTTTTATATAATTTTTTATAATATTTTTTATAATATTTTAGATAAATCGAAAATATCTAATTTACGAAATTACGAATTCAATTAATTAAAAATAGAAATATATGAATTATGAAAATATTTTTATATTTATTTTTTATTTTTTTCAATTTTTTTGATATATCAAATTAAATATTCAATAAAATCAAAATCTTTTAAATCTGAATATAATTCATAATATTTTTTAATAAAATTTTTGAATTTAAAAAAGAATTTTTCAATCAGATTCAGATCAGAAGAATATGAAAATAAATATATTAATTTCATTCCGAATTATTTTATAATCAAATTAATTATTTTCTCATTATAATATATCAATGTGTTATTTATTATCAATATTGAATTTAATAATAGATTATCAGAATTAAATGAAAAATATTTTGATAATAATGATTTCTTTAATCAATATATGAATATTTGAATTATTATTAAATTTTCGTAAATCCAATAATCCAGAATTCTATTAATTATATATACTGATAGAATATTATAATATCATCTATATTTGAAAAAATAATGTTGAATTATTTTCGATTCTTTTAATATTCGATCATAAAAATGAAATCCAATATATCAATTCATTCCATTCTCATCAATATACATCAATTATTCAATTAAATATTATATCATTATAATCATATGATTATTATGAAATTCAGTAGAATATTCTTTTATTATTCGATAACATTTCAAATAATTTATTAGTTATTGAATTTATTATTTCAAAAACGAATATTAATCTTTTTTCTCGTCCAGCCGTTCTGATACAATCTTTTCATTACCAGTGAGGGATCCATGAATATATCAAACTGCTGCCAGATCCATTCAGCCATTTCATCGATATATATACCAGATTTCGTGAGAAAATGCTCCTCCAGAATCTTAATAATAACAGATATCAGAATTCGCGGAGGACCGTGATGATGAATTGGATTTAAAAGACTATTATATAATTTGATATTCCTTTTGATCCTTTTTATTATTCGAATAATTATATGAATAATTCGGGCAATATCATATTATGGAAGATCATTATAATTCAAAAACGTGACGACGATAACACATTAAATAAGAACAATATTTCGGACCATTTCAATCTCATCACCACATTAACGGCTTCAAAATTATCAGATTAGAAAATCAAATGATCAAATCATCAAAATAAACAAATTTCAGCTGAAAAAGCAACCACCAAACTTTTGTGCTAGGCTGATCCCGAATTCTCATACAAATTTGGTCGTGCGGAGGGTGCGGGGAAGCGGCGGTGCGGAGGGGACGCCCAACGTTCCTGCGAGTGTATTTTGCTAGGATGCCTGCGGCTTACCTTACTATCTGAACTTAACTGATTGTTACACTTTCTAGCTCAAGTTTACTGGATTGAATATGATTTAGATAGAACTTCGAACTGATTGATACGGTAGGGATGATCAGCGCATCTTCTCACACGGAGCACAATCAGTCGCTGGCTCGTTCAGCATGCGCAGGATTTTTTGCACTGCACCTCCGTAGTCCGTAGTGAAGTACTCCGTACCTGTATGATTTTCTGCAAGAGATGGCGGTGTAGATTGGGGCTGAACTTTCGATTGCGATTAGCTTCTTCGCTGTTCTCTCACAAGGTTTTTTCTCTCCCGTCTCTTTTATCTTTCTACACTCAGTTCAAGCGCTCTAGATGGCTAGTGGGACTGATATTACAAGTCTGATAGGCACGTGGATCGCAACAGCCGTGGCAGTCATCGCTTTGGTTGGAATTTGGGGACCTCTACGTACTATCTATAAGGAACGTAGCGATTATGCCCTTTCATTGAATGCCATTGACGATCCAGAAAAAGAAACCAGAGTACGCGGCTTCAACACTTCATTTGCTCCATCGCTGTTTCAATTAGTAAAGATTCCCGATCTTGTACAGCCACCGATTTTGAAGGGCTGGCAAACATTACGTGATGAGTCTATCCTCGATAAGCCTTCGTCCAGGACTAGTTGGCTTATGTTCGCTCGGATGCTAAAAGCCTACGGGTTACAATATCAGAGAACGAAAAATTTCAGAATCACCTCAGGAAGCGGATCTGCAATTCCGGTCCATAAATTCTGGATTCTTGTGATCGGTCTATTCGGTCGTTACGGTCACCGCCTCGACGAAGGACGAATAATCGGACATTTAAGCGGCCGTCTAGATCATCGCGGACTCCTCCAACATAAGGAAGAGGAGGAAACTAGGCCCGATCCAATGATTCTACATGGAATAACAGGTCGCTTACAATTCCTGCCCGACATTGATACGGATACCTTGTATTTTAAAGCTCATGATCAATTGAGCCGAGGCCATCTAAACCCTGATGGCGTGCCTTTTGAGTTGTTATTCTGGCTGTCCTTAGCATGCATACCTCTTCAGGATGGTCGCATATTCGACTTTGGCAAGGAAGGCGTCGATGAACACCGAAGCAAGGGATTCAAACGGGATCCGATAAAGGCCTATCGCTTCCAGGAGGTCGATCGCCCTGAAGAAGGTTCCACTTATATCCAATGGGCTCGTGCTCTCTGTGGGGGAAAGAAGCCCATGTGGTACTGGTCAGAATATGATCAGACGCCAGACGAGATAAATCACAGGGACAGCACCTGCGGCCCTCAAATCAAAGAAGCTGAGAGAGAGATTTCTCCAGATTGGCACCTCCATACTTATTACAAGAGCGACAGTAGAGCCCCCCAGAGCCAGTTTTTCTGGAAATCGGATTTGCACCTTTTGGCTCTGGCGATAGTCGCTATTCCACCCTCCCCTCGCGGTTTGATGTTTCCACAGTATACTCATGGATCCTTCTTCAATTCCCTGTTTCCAAGCTTATGGGATGACATCGATTATTTAAGTAGTGCACTGCATACCCTTTTCAATGTCATGATACCCGAGGATCTACGATATCTATTGGAAGCAGATGATTACCGTAACCGGTTCAGTCGAAAGCGGCTTCAAGCCCTTTATGACTTTGACCCTTGTATCAAAGAGCTACTGCAAAGAAGAAAACCGATCCCCAAGACCCATCTCAAAATAGTTCAGTCCTGTTTCTTACCAGCAAAGTCTTTAGGTCAGCCATGAGGAAAAGGGCTAAAGATGATGATTGTACAATAGAGGATGGGTTCCTTACATTGGACCCTGCTACAAGGGCTCTCCGGATCACGACATCTCCCCAGTATAAGATTGGATTTGACTTTGGAGAGCTATTCGCAACTGAATATAATCACAAGAAGCCGGTTATGCTCAGTTTTGGAGATGTCCTACTGGCCTGCTGTCAAGAATGGATACGCAAGATGATTTTTGATGCCCCGGTCGACTCTTCGCCTTTGATATATTTCGTAGAATCAATACCCACCATCTCTTATCTCTCTAATGCGCAACTTCCTCCACAGTACCATGTTACCAAAATTTGGGGAATACACCCTGTTGATCCATGGTACGAGTCAGTCAACTCTGACAGTGAATCGCGTAGTGAGTCGCGCAGAAGGTAAGTTTGCAACAGCAAAAGTATCAGAATATGACAGTCGCAATCATCTAATTGCGGTAGGCCGGGAGAGATGTCTAACACGCCCTCCGAAGATGAACCAGCCGAGATAGCCTCTGAGCTAGATTTCGCAGCTTCGAGAGTGAGGAGGCTTCGCGAACGCTTTGAACGCCTGAGATCGATGTCTCCATGGACAGACGGAATATTACAGTTGCATCTCAATCGTCTAGAGACGAGGCTCGTGGACGATCTCTGGGACGTAACCGAGGTCTCTTATAATTTGAATACCGAGATCTGTCAAAAATATGGGTTTCCCCTTGGGCTGTTGGTCCCTTTTGATCGCACAAATAGAATACTTAACCGCGAGGAAGGACGCAGCGAGGAACGACGCAGCGAGGAACGACACTTCGTTGAAGTACAATATAGATAAATGCAAGAGATGTCTTTGGACGAATATTGGCGAGTGGATCAAAACGGATAATCTGCTGAGAGAGGGGATATTCGGCTCGGGCTGTTTGTCGCTCACTCATCTCCTCTGACCCCTGCGGTCTATATTGGCCCGATTTCAAGACCTTGTGACTCAAGTTAGCTCAGGATAAGCTCAGCTATGGCTCAGAGAAGACCCGATCTCAGCCTCTTTCAAAGATGAGGCGTTAATAAAACGTAGATCCCAAAACCAAATGATTGAGTAAATAATTGAAATTTGTCCAACCAAATTTAATTATTAAAGTTAGACAATAATTTCTATTATTTTCGGCAGTATATACGGCCGCTTTTGAATGGCATTGTCATTGGTTGTGGGACTATATAGTACAACAATTGTTTATGCAAAAGAGATTTAAACCACCCTTGATAGCTTTTTCTCCGCAGAACTTAATCCTCTTGTAACCGGATTTGTTTCGCCTAGATCCATCCACCATGTCTTTGAGCGTGACCTCTTCTTCGATATCTTGGCTCCACGTGTGTGAAAGGGTAGCATAACGTAATCGAAAGATCCTTCTATTCATCAAGACATTGATCAGGCGAAAGCCGCCATCGCTTTGACATTCCAAGAGATGCATCGTTGGTTGTGGATATTGCGACGATCAGGGAGACGGTAAACATGCTACAGTTCAAGTATGGCGACAGCGTCGGTAGGCGTGGAGGTTTCGTTCATAAGAGAATCGAGCAGCCGTCCGATAGATTCGGCTCTGTAAAGAGACATCTTGAAGAGCCGGTTGGTATTTGAGCTGTTATCTTGATGGAACTTGAGTAGACAAGGCTAAATCCGAACCGCTATGCGGCTTAGAATTCCTGTGCGTGACCTGGAGCAGGCTTGGGTCATTGAAGGCAGCTATTTCTGCGGCTTCTACGGCTGCTGCTGCTCATCTGAGCAACAAGAAGCCTCATTACAAGGCTCACTGCATCAACAGATTGCAGTTTCGTACAAACAAGCGAATAAGATTTTGCACCATCCCTCAGGCGATGAAATCGGGACGACTAATCGCCAATGACACGAAATCGAATCTGGTTGGAGAAAGCTCAGCTTGGATTTAGATACCTATACATTAGTAATTCTGATGGTCTGACAATCTGCAAATTCAGATCATCCAATTGTGAAGGCCGCTGAGATTCTCCAAAGCGAAAGAGCTTTTTTTGTTTCAAGATTTCTCTCTCTTAAAAAGAGCGACGCTTAGGATTCAGCTAAGAAGTTTGAGTTGCAAACGTTCGCAAACGGTGACTCTCTCATGTTACCAGAAGCGCTGAAGAGTTGATAAAAGGAGCAAACAAGGTGTAAATGGGTAGATGGCTCGCGTGTGAAAGATAACATGTTTTCAAGGTTTAGCTTCAGCCACAGAAAGACCGCGTTAGAGGTATCTTTCAGTGGCTGAAGCTAGACCCTGAGTCGATGACCAGGGCAGCCATCTCCATCCCATAATAGCAAACTTCCACTCCACAAAACCTCTTCCATCTCCAAACCATGCGCCCACCCCGCCCTCCTCGTCAACGTCTCTCTAATTCCTTTCCGTGTTGTCGTCATTGTCTCTCTCGCTCCAATGCCTACTCAACTTCCTCGGCTCAACCCATAATCCAAGTCAATGACGTCCCCGCTCCCCACCGCGGCCATATTCGCATCCTGAGCCTCAATCGTCCCGAAGCGCGCAATGCCATCTCTCGCCAGCTGCTAGCGGAGCTGACACGCGAGGTCGAAGCGATTCACGACGAGGGAGATGGATTAGGACCCACGCGAGCGTTGGTGCTGGCGAGTGCAGCAGACGGGAGCTTCTGCGCGGGCGCGGACTTGAAAGAGCGGAGAGGGATGAGTCGAGAGGAGTAAGTTTCTACTCTTGTTTCAGATTGCTCAAACATGCAATCGAGCTATCTGATCTACATAACCCCCCCCCCCCTGCCTCCAATTCGTACCAAAAAGCCCAGAATGTACTCACCGTCTTTCACTGCTACACAGAACAACCACCTTCCTCACCACCCTCCGCCACACCTTCACCCGCCTCGCCACGCTCCCCACCCCCACGCTCTCCGCTCTCGCAGCACCCGCCCTCGGCGGCGGCCTCGAACTCGCGCTGTGCACGCACCTGCGCATCTTCAGCTCCACCACGATCGTTGGCCTGCCCGAAACACGGCTCGCCATCATCCCCGGCGCAGGCGGGACGTATCGCCTGCCCGCGCTGATTGGCGCATCGCGCGCACGGGATCTCATCCTGACGGGTCGACGGGTCGGGGCGCTCGAGGCGCTGGCGATGGGGTTGTGTGAGCGGGTGGTGGATGTGGAGACTGATGGAGACGGGAAGGATGAGCGGAAGGGCCTGGGTGCGGGAGAAAAGGTGTTGGCGGAGGCGGTGGCGTTGGCGCGCGAGATTTGTGAGGGAGGGCCGGTGGCGACGAGAGCTGCGCTGGGGGCTGTGGAGAGTGCAAGGAGGGGCGAGGGACAAGATGGAGAAAGTAGATGGTATGAGATGGTCGTGGAGACGGAGGATCGAGATGAGGCGCTAAAGGCGTTTGCGGAGAAGAGGAGGCCGCTTTATAAAGGGCGGTGAGTGGGGAGTGAAGTGGTTGATTGCTTGAGTTGGAGATGATTCCCAAGGCTTCGGTGGCCAAGCTGAGCCCTTGTTACGGCGCGCAGATGAATCAATCCGTCATGGGTTGCCGCATCGTCCAGAGGCTGCGATTCGTGATGAAAAGCGAATTCATTCGCAAGAGAATTCGGAAAGATCTGACTGCTTTGTTCACTCAATCTTCATTTCTTCCCCAACACTCATCTTAACGACTTTGGTACAGCTGGTCTGCTTTCCACCATTTTCGGCTACGTTTCCTTCTAACAGGCCTTCTATGTCGTTCACTGTATACTTTTGGACTTTGGTTTTCTTTGTGGCCATTCCCCTGTTTTCTTTCTCCTCGTCATGCGCACTTATCCATGTTTTGGCATACAAATTCCGCGCCAACTCCACTCCAGCCAGAGCGCCATTTGCCACTACGCCGCCAAGATACCACGGATTCTCTAGCCGGTTAAAGGAATGCAAGAGACATGTCAATGGTAGCGCACCCTCTTCAAGGAGATGGCTACAGACGTAGGGCTTGATGATTTTATACGACACGCCATGGGGCGAGTACAGAACGGAAATGGTCTTTTCGCGATTGTTGTATGGAGAAGGGTATATTGTTCGAGGAGAAGCAGCGATGAGGCGAGTAGGAGTGGCTGGACGCGCAGATTGAGCGGATCTTGGCCGTATAGGGGATTCCGGAGGGGTTGGAGGCAAATCAATGTACGAGCCCGTCCGAGCAGACAGAACACTGCAAGGTGCGCGATACGTGATTCCTATTGCGTTGTGAAGGCCTGTGAGATCGCGCTTGGCTGGCATCAATGCAATGGTGACTACGCCTGGAGAACCAGAGGGAGATATAGGAGGTATGGTGATGCGATAGATGGTGCTTTCATCGTCATCTTTGTAGGTTTTGAGTGAATCAACGAATTCTGGCTCGAAATGATTCCAGCTTCGTATCTTTTTGGTGACAGCAGGAGTCCCGAGGATGATGGTGTCAGCACGGGGAGAAAGCGTACGAAGAGTCTCTTCGTGGCAGTGATCGGGCTTGTCTTGTGAGACGAGGACAACGTCTGGTTGGGGAATTTGCGCAAGCGAGGTAATGCATGGTGGTATGGTGTGAAAGGAGTGGTTAAATTTGGGACTGAGGATTTTGGAAGAGCCACGGATCCAAGGATCGATCAATATACTAAACGATCCCGGAAATAATCCTGGAGATGAGGGAAATGCGATTGGAGGCGAAAAGGTAAGGAGAAACGAAGTGTCTGCATTCAGGCTTTTGACAGTGACGGACATTGCAATTGGAGAGAGGATTGGAGATTTGCATTCAGCTCATCCCAATGTAGATAGGGGGGAGATGGCGCAAATGGAAGAAGGGCGAGGAAAAGTGTAAAAGTGTAAAAGCGCAAAACACACATCACCCACATGATGAACTAGGGGGGGACGGGTAAAGGCGAATAGTTCTCATGCTGAACACGAGCTATTCGAATGCATGCGCGGAGCATCATCTACCAAAACGTCAGAGTGCAGTAGCAATTCCAGCGGCATGGTAGCCATCCCGGCTATCTTCGCCCTGTTCTGATTGCAGATCTCAATCGAATGAGGCGTCGCGGCGATCCTTTCAGACCTCCACATCCATCTGCATAGATGACCCATGCATTTCTCTCTTCTTTCGCCCTTTGCTGTCTTTGCTGGTGCGTTCCTGCATGCTTTTCATCTGCTCTTCTTCCAAATCTTCAGTCCTGTGCTCCCATTCGTCCATTCAGCTGCCATCCCGGTCGCTTCCGACGGCGAGGGGCATTCTTCGTCCAACACCCAGCCAATCGACATGCCGGGTAACCTGGTCACTGTGGCCAGCGGACTCGGCCAAAGTGACACATCAGGCAGCCTCGGGCTCAAGAAGCTCTCAGCTTGCGTGAGCTTCTTGGAGGGCCGATGTGGCATGATGTGGAGGATTGCGCACAAGTGGTCGAGATGGAGCACCAACGAAGCTAGACATTCTTGTAGCGCGTATTGCTTTTGAAAGTTTCTCGAGCTGTCGTTGCTCAATCGGGCCAGCAGGAGCTGCTCCGGAGCTCTGCTGTCACGAGCTCAAAAGCAAGCTTTGATGCGACACGGCCATCAAACCGCTGGGGCCATAGGGCGGGCAGCCACTCTGGCCCAGGGGTGTGTTCAGCTTTGGAGGGGCAGTCTCAGCCTATGACGGCGTCCTTGGAACAGAGGCCATGTTTCGTAGCTGAAAGGAATGAATAAAGGCCAGCGCTGCTTTGAGGCTGATCCTGGCCTTTCGGCAACTCAACACCCCGCTCGGTTGCGCTTCACATCACCAACCATTCCACACCTCGCGCACAGCTACGCGATTCCTCACCCTCATGCATTGACGTTGCCGGAGCTGCGGGAAGCTGTCTCTGACGTTGCCTGTCTTGCTCCAGAGCTCACGAGCTTGCCGCCAGCCTCAATTGAGGTGGCCATTCTTCCCCACTACTGGCACACACACTTCGTCATCCGCCCCGCCATAGGGTAGCAACAGCTCGAGGTCATGCCGCCGCGAACCTCACTCCAAGGTTCCTTTTCCGTGACCGACGCAAACAATGAAGTTGTTTGTCCTCTCAAGAATCAAGATGGCTCGGCGTGTCGGAAGCGTTGTCTCGGCGTACGTGTAGCTGCCCTTGTGTGGTGTTTCGAAACGGTGGCCGAGCTTGGACTGACAGCACATGGGTGAATAGGAAAAGCGATACCGTTCCATGCAAGAACATATTCGCAGAGCCCATCCCGAACACTATATTCCTAAACTTCCCGCAACCGAAGAAAGCTTTCTGCTCATGGTGAATACTCCTCCCCATGAACGCCCACAACACCCACCCCAGCCGCAGCCACAAGTCAATTCTGCCTTCGAACAACAACAACAATCGGGTGCGTTTGACACTTCACCCATGGATCCATCCTTGTACTCATCCGTACCAGTCTATGGACAAGAAAACTTTCCATCCTTTTACGGTGATGAAACAGCACAATCGATTGAGCAGCGATCATCCGACGAGTACCGACGCGGCTCACTCTTACCCGCTGCAAGTGCTGCCGCTGCCCTGGCACAACTTCACAACCATCACTATGATCCCAATTATGATTCTGAGCAGGTACATGCATCTTGCCCATTCTTTTCATTCAATATATACTGACGTCATGTGTCTGTGACAGGACCGGTATTCTGACACGGATGGACGACATAAACCCAACTATCCTTACACTGGTCTTCAGGCCACTTTGGCGGATGATGTGTTTGCGGCAAGAGCAAGTCCGGGGCAAATTCCAGACTTACTACCGTCCTCCCTAGCCAAATCACCCCCTGAACGAGTTGCCTCTCTTCCACCCATTCAACGAGCTCTCAAACCAAATCGACCACGAAAGTCATCGCTTACACAAGCCCGCAAACCAAAGCACGAAAGACACAGATCAAGAGACCAAATAAAGAGGTTGAGCTATGAACGCAAGGCATACTCGGCAGAGCCAAGTGGTAATGAAGGTCAGAGCGACAAGAGATGGCACGATTTAATTGAGGCCGCTGCTTCCGCAACTGAAGAGGACAGTCGAGACCTGACGCCAGTACGTCATGACTTCTATAAATATCGATGCTGAGCTAAATATCATGGCAGATACCAGGATCACCTCAAGTCAAAAATCGTAATTCGCTCCCGCCTTTTAGTCAAGTCCAAGGCACCCAATTCCAACATGGATACAAAGCTTCACCTTTACAAACTGCACTAACACCTCCACCGCCAGATGCAATCGACATGCAACCATTCTCTTCTGTTGAGTCTTCCATCGAGTCATCACAATCTGGCGCCAACTTTCACATGAATTCTCGAGGACTCTCTGATTCTTCGCCTCAATTCAGCACGTCACCACAGTACTCGCAGCCTGTTCAGATCTACTGCGCTGCATGTAGACGTTTGAGCATCCTTAGGGAAAGCTACGCTTGTACTGAATGCATCTGTGGATTGTGCAGTGACTGTGTAGATGCACTAGTTGCTGAGCAGCAGCGCGGCCGGTTGAGCAATTGCCCCAAATGCAGATCCATTGGAGGAAAGTTTAAACCGTTTCAGCTAGATATTCGTTAAGAACCGTCCATCTCTTTTTTTATTTCTTTAATCCTTCGGATTTCTCTGCAGGTACATTGAGACTTGGGGTTTTATGCATCGGGATAGAAGGACGGTGAATGGTGTTCTCAGAAATGGTGTGGCGAGTGTTCGAGCTCGCCGACGATGGTGATTATGTGATTATTTCGCTGTTCTATACTTACAGACCCAGGGAGTTGTTGGGAGGAAAAGTGTTTGTCGCCCGCCAAAGGTGCATGTGGCCACCCTTTCTCTTCTTGTGGGTGATGAAGCATACGGAAGGAAAGGCATTATGAATGGAAGATACCCAAAAACCTTGACGGCCAATGGCAGGTTATGAATGAGGGAGATAGAATTGAATGATACGAATAATGCGATCCATGCCTGTTGGCGGTGAATAGGACCTACAACACGGTGACACGAATCACTTCATCTGATCCAGAAAACTTTGTCAGATAGACTTTCAGACAAATCTGAGTTTCCAATCAAACATTTACGGAGCAGTACATTTGCTGTTTATACCTGCTCTTAAAAATCATAATCCGGATATGTACAACAATACCCTCTCAACCCTCACCCACCGCCTCCTCCGGCACCTTCTGCCTGGACGACGGCGCCATCCTCACAATCCCCCTCGCCCGCTCCTTCACATGCTCGCTCGCGCAAACCTCCGGCTCCGGCAACATCCTCCTGACCTCATCCTCCCTCTCATGCCACCCGGGATCACGCTCCTCCAGAAACCGATCAATTCGCGCATCCTTCATCTTCTCGCGCGTCTCCTGCCGCGCGCGCATCAGCTCGCGACTCGCAGCGTCGTGCTTGCGATCGCGCTGCTCCAAGAACGTGTGCGAGAAGCCCTCGGCGCGCGTTGCCTGCCCCACGCCGCCCAGCCCCGCGAGCATCACGAGGAGGCTCACGAACGCGAGGTTCGAGATGTACACTTGGCTCTGCGGGGACGGGTTGTCGTGGGACGACGAGGATTGCTGCTGCTGCTGCTTGTACCACCGCTCCCAGTCCTCCCACGTCGCGTTGTGCATGGGGTCGTCGCCGGCGTGGAAGCCGTACGAGGTGGCGTGCCGTGGTGCATGGTCGCTGCGGGAGAGGTGTGAGCTGTGGAGCTCGGGCTGTCCGTTCCAGCCTGCGCCGTAGCGGTCGTAGGCGTTGCGTTTGATCGGGTCGGAGAGGATGGTGTGGGCGGCGACGATGAGGCGGTAGCGCTCGAGACGGGTGGATTCGGAGATGATGACGTATGGTTTGGAGGCTTTGATGGTGTTGCAGGTCTTGCTGCTGGGTCGGTCGGGATGGTATTGCTTTACGAGTTCATAGAAGCGATGTTTCGAATACGGCGCATTCCTCTCCAGGCCGAAGATTTCGTAGGGAGTTGGGATTTTTGAAGATTTGGTTTCGGGCCAATCCAAATCATGGTCCTCGTGGTCATTCTTGGCGGACTTGTTGTCGTCTATTATTGTTGCATAGCAGCGTCTGTGTCGAGAAGATCTCTGGGAGTGTCGTGTGCTTCGAGGTGATGACGTCGTCGAATGCTGCGAACTTGAGAGAGACGCGCTACTAAAGGTGGGTGATAACAAAAAAGGTCTTTTTAAAATCATTGCAACATTTTTGAGCATCAGGCTTCAATGAAAGTAGAACCATCTGCACAGTCGGTATGTAGCCGGAGGGTAGACGCATGGACAGACCTGAGTGTCCAAATGCCCCCCACCATCTCGGTCTGACCCTGCTAGCCCATCCAGCATTATCAGTGAGTACTAAGCGCTTCCGAATTGGTTTATAGCCTTGGTCATTCTCCCAGTCGCGATAAAGCCCAATCGACTCTGGAAATTCCCAAGAAATGACATGGCTATAAGTTGAAATTACGCCAAGCAACCTCTGATATCGAAATGACGCCAACACGCGGTTTGATGGTATAGGTAAAAAGCTTTTTGCCGAGCTTTTAAGACAACGGATAGGATCATTACCCTCAAGCGCGTTCAGTGCAGTTCCTTAAACAGGCGCCAGAGATTCGGGGCAATTCATGAGGTAAGACGCTCTTGCAATAGCAACATGGAGCAGATGTGCGCCGCACGTACACGTTCCTTTCGTTCGCATCATACTGCAATTTCTCATGTACGGCTAAACTGGATGGACATTACCCCGTATGAAAAAGATCGGTGGTAGGCAATCCAACGCTTACCGTTCGAGCATGCCCCTGTTTGGTTCGCTAAAGAAACATAAAGGCTCACCAATGGCGTGTTCACCTATATCCGCCATCTATTGTTTCACAGGGATTGTCAAGACATCAACACGTATTAAGATCGCCCAGGTATTCTCGTGACATTGAAAAGAACTTCCGTGAGAAACATTTCCTGTGGAAACTAAACGAGCCAGCGCAAGCGTTACAGGAATC
This sequence comes from Astrothelium macrocarpum, assembly GCA_021030915.1. Taxonomy (NCBI): domain Eukaryota; kingdom Fungi; phylum Ascomycota; class Dothideomycetes; order Trypetheliales; family Trypetheliaceae; genus Astrothelium; species Astrothelium macrocarpum. The sequence goes on along the minus strand of JAGEMR010000035.1, from coordinate 232,349 downwards.
GACATCAGCTACACAGCAACCTAAACGGCAGCGATGATCGTTAGATCGACCTCTATGCCGGACCAGTTCATATAGTAATTAACGGTTCCATGGCACCGTTCAGATTCCCATGCAACATGCTTGTTCATAAACCGGGACCAATGAAAGCGACTGGGAGGCACTGGTCGTAGCAAAAAGAATAAGCCATGGCTTGGCTTCCAAGGGATATACAACATAATTGCGCATATGTTGGAGAGATTTCCGACAAAACCGAGCAATCCAACTCATGAGAACAATTTTCCAATTAGCTCGATAATGTATATGTCAACATTTGAGTTGCTATGGGTGCTCCGAACCCATCAAAGGTGAACACCTGGGCAGGCTAGCGTTCCTTGCAGGAAATGCTCGTGCGATGTTGTGAAAACGCATACCATTATTGGGTTTGGAGCTTATCTGAGTCGAAATATTTCTTTCCTTTCCTCCCAATCATTCTGTAGCGGTAAGAGTGCGTCACCCATAAGGCCCTCAACACTCGCGCATGCTAAGAATTCACTGCAATCTGGTGACAGGATGTACAGATACGAAGCTCCTGGAACATAGCATACTTGGTCACCAGCATTTACTGGCATGTTGATCGAGTACCCAATGCTGTCTGAATCTGTGACGAAGTAATATCTTCCAACCTGGGGGCGTGCGTTACAAAAGAAACTCGAACTCAATTTGCGCAAATCCTTGATGTTGATTTGGAGCTTGTCGGCAGCAGCCTTCAACGTCCCGGTGTGTTCTTGGATAGACCTACAAAAACAAACCAATTCGCTGAAGTGCTTAACAGCCTCTTGGCTTGGCAATGGTTCAACTTTGAACAGGAGGTTGTGCAACCAAACGTCGTCTATGCTCTCATTTACCTCTGGAGATAAAAACACTGCTTCTAGTTCTAGTAGCCATCTCAATTGATCTTCGCCCCAAACCATTTGTAAAAATTGCTGTGATTGCTCATCTGGAAAAGGTATGCTCTTAACCCGGAGAAGAGTCTTGTATTCAACAACGGCGGCAGCTTTGGCAGACCTCTTGACTTGGCCAAGACGGATTCCCACAACTTTGGCTATTTTTGTGCCGTCATCGAACTCTGGTGAAGTTGCTTGAAATGTACGCCAGTCGTGTCCAGATATCTTTGTGTCTATGCCAAATACGGTATGCCCGGTTTCAAATCCAGTGCTAAAGTCAGGGCACCAAGAAGGGAGGCCAACGATCTTTTTCGGAGTCAAAGCATAATGCTCCAGTAACGTAATCCAATTCGCGATGCTGGGCGGGTGTTGACAAGCAACAGCAGTCGCACGAGCGAAGACGTCCGAGGGTGGAAGACTGTAATCTACAGTGATCAATTCGCGTATATGAGGTTTGAGGAGGCCAAGCAAGCCATAGACGTGATCTCGTTCATCTTTTGCTTCGCGATACTTGGTTTGCATCAAAAATCCTGCAAAATCGGTCTTTTCAATCCGATCATACCAAGGAAATTGGCCAAATAAAGAGAGCGAGTCCATGGCAAATTGCGCGTATTCGCCCTCGTTCATTTCTGGGCTATACCAATTCCACAGATTCCCCTCACAACGCAATTCGAGAAATCGTCTCCCAGCTTCGATCACAATCTGCCAGTTGACAGCATCGGGTCCACAAAGAACGATCGCTTGTGTTGCCAGAAGAATTTCTTGATATATCCAAACCTTTGAGAACCACATACGTCGACAGAGCGCTCGAAGCGATTTCCAGAAAGAATCCTCCGGAGGGAAAAGATACTTTTGGTATCCTTTAGTCGCAATAAGTTCCCGTACTAGATCTTGCCCGGACGGTCCATTTCGTGACACTGGCGTCAACAGGACCACAAGATCATACAGTAGTTGGTTCAGCGTCGACAATTGCTTCTCTGAGATATCATACTGCTTCTTCATATTCTCAGTCAATCTAAGTAGGACATCATTGGTCTTTCTGGTCTTTGCCTCAAAAGGCCTATTAGGAGAGAGTGAATCGATGCTTGTACGTTCGGAATTCTGCTGCAGTCTGAACAGTTCTATCCATTTTAGCACAGACATCACCTTTGAACTCTCGTCCTCTTCACTCCCCAACCAGACTAACACGCATGAAGCGTGCCTGTAGATATGATCCATTCGTCGGACATGTTGAGATTTTTCTTCATTGTTTTGCTGATCAATGGAGATTGCATCAATCCAAATTAGGCGAATGTCGGATTCATTTTCATCCAAGAAGCGGTTCACTGCTTTCAAAGCAGCTAGCAGATTTGGTGTAACTTTGAAGCCTTCCCCGTCAAGTCTGATTTCTTCACTGGGCACACCATCACCCCAGGTGTAAGAAAGCGCCAAATATTGCTGATCATCTACTGATGGAACATGGCGAACAGTACATTTGACAAGGTCTCCGACAATAGACTCGATATGCAGCAGGCGAATCTCAGGCGTAAGGAGAGGTGAATATTTGAAGGCCATCTTATCATTCCAATCTCTGCCTTGATCATATGTGGTGAATGTGAACAGGCTGGAAATTGTCTGGAATTAAGACTTCCTGCAGGGACAATTTCCGAATTGACATGCAACTCAGTGCTGAAACAAGACCAAGAACTTGAGTACATTGGCAACGTTCCGACTGTCCTATGCAAGTCATTCTGCTCAGATTCTCCCTAAGCCATAATGCTAGGCCTTGGCCTCATAGTATCATTAATAGCCGTCATGAACTTGAAGAACTAATGGGTACCTGGGATGTAGGCAACCTTCAAAGACAGCCAGATAAGCCAAGACGCTAAGAGGCGTTACAGGTGATTGTCAAAAGCAATGTTGTTGCCCCCACGCCATTGATGTACGTGGCTTATGGAGTACGAAACCAAACCAATCCTTTCTCGCTCCTTTTAGCAAGCCAAGATGAATTCAATTTTGGCAAGAAATTCCCGAACTTCGTCCTGCGGTTTGACTTGGGTGTTGAACATGCATACTGAGCGATTCTGAATGAAAGACGTCGGGAGATCTTGGTCTCGAATCCTCGGGGCCATTTGTTTAACGCATTTAGCTGATCGGGTTTTACATTTTCTTCTGCATGTCAAACGAAAAATCTATTTATAACCCTTTTTTTTTCGTTTAGTTTTGCCTTACAGCACAAAGCCCAAAGTCACTTAGCAAATGGAAGGCCCTTGTACAAATGTCTACTGTAACGACTACTTTATAGGGGGTGGTTTGGCACGTTACCCAGACGCTTGGTTCTGCTTAGTCATCGGATTCACAGACCCACGATCACCTCTAAGGAACTGAGACAATCCTTTCTCCTTGACATATTCGCTATTTCATGCATCAAGCTACCGGTATGAGTACCTCGACTTTCCAAAGGTTCACATAGATTCATTCTCCGCCTGCTGACGAATGAGGATCGAATCTCGCCAGGAAGATTGACCTTGACCTGGTAGATAGTTTGCAAACCTTGAAACCAGCCGATCCCATCAAGCAGAAGTCGGCTCATTGGATTCGTATTTTGCTGATCGCGATCCAGTTCGCATGGCGTCTTCAGAGACAAGGCTGGCATGAACGCTTTTTTTTTTCGTGGAGATTTTCTTCGTAGAATTCTAGCTAACTTAAACCTAGTATCCGCTTGTTGTTCGGTCTCGCGGCGCCATTTTATTGATGGCAAAAACGAAGTCCATGCCGCGAACAGCCATGTAGATAGGCTGTCTCCTTGCCTGTAATTTCCAAGAACATTGCATTCGTCGTGCGCCTCTCGAACACCGATCCATCATGTTAGCCGAAGTCATGGACGAGACAAAAAAAGCTATCCATGCAATTTTATTGCATACTTGGGACAAAGAGGAGGTGTTATCCCAGAGGATTTGCAATCTCCGAGGTCTGCATGTAGAGAACAACGACTACCAAAAAAACCGTGAATGCTTGTACAAGAACATGAATTAATGCCAAAGAAGTCATACCCTGAAGACCGGTGACTTTGCTCATATTATTCACACCAATTAGAAATGCAATTCATCCTTTGCTGAATTATTATTCAACACTCTCAATGATGACCCTCTCCAGGCAGGACCGAGTTGGCGGTTGGCTTCTTGAGCCAGTGTGTTGGCTCCTCCCTGCTCACCAGGGAAGCGCTCACTCCCTGGCAACTCAGCGATAGAAAGCAACTCCCCGTTCCGCGTAACTGGACTCCCCTCGAGCTCACTTCGCAGAAGCGACGCCTGTGCAGGCCGCACGTCAGCCTCGGCCACTAGCTGCCCGTTCGCGTCCCGTACCGTAGGCGCTCTGGATGGTACGGCACTGGGCTTTTTATCTGATGGATCTGACTTGGACGGCGTTGTACCGTTCTCACCATCGCCGCTCTCTTTTTCGTATTTCAGGCGTCTTCGGCGCTTACGGCGTAGCAGAAAGAAGATTGGTATCAAGGCGAGGAGGATCAATCCGCCAATTCCAGCGCCAACACCGATGCCAATGCTGGCTCCTGTGCTGAGTCCTGAGCCTGATTTGCCGCTTGAAGTAGTGCTGACGCCATTGCCTCCGCCTACAGTGACGGCTGAAGAGATCGTATAGGGCGCGATGGTGACCAACGACGTAACTGTCTTGCCGCTTGATGTGAAGGCCGAGATCGAAGTGCTTCCAGAAAATGTAGAAACTGCTTTTGTGGAAGTAGGACCGGACGGAGTCGAACTCGAGCTTGGTGCATTAGAGGAGCTACTAGCGGCGCCAGTGCTGGTTGAATCAGAGCTTCCTGATGATGGTGCAGCGGATCCAGACGCCAGAACAGAGGAAGGAACATGATCATCGAGGAATTGGATGCTCTGTCCGGTGCTTTGGGGTAGCGAACATACGTCGGCGAGGGTGTTCGAGGCGCTGAAAGCTACTGTGGCTGACGAGGCAACGGTACAGCTGCAGTATGCGCCTGGCTGGAGAGTCGAGGGATTTCCCTTTTGCGAGCAAATAGCCCACTCGCCATTGCTGTTGTCGCAGAGTGTGAGAGCAACCCATGGCTGGGCTAAGAGGAGTCAGTCAACATTCTCCATCAGACTTTATCTTACTGGTACTCACTCACCGACCACTTTCTTCGGACAACTCTGGTCTGCGTAATTTGGATCTGTACACCCGGCCAAGTATGTCAGAAAGCTACCATAACCAGTACCGTGAACCCCGAAGCAGGCGTTGTCAATCAGACAATTGTCGCCTGCTCCACAGCAGGTCTGATAACCAAAAGCATCGTTGCCACATGGAATAAAGCTCCCGTCCAACTTTTGCCCAGGCGCGGTATAGCACGTGCCATTGCTGACATAGTTATCCGGATCACTCATTGTGCTGGATGCATCATAGCGGTATCGCGCCGCATCACCGGATCGTAATTCGTACAGAGACGAAAGAGAGGTAGAAAGGATAGCTTGGCAGCAAGAATTGAGACGAAATGACGTACGGCAGAGGCAAACAATGCGTGGTATGGCACTTTCTTACATCATGAGGAGAGTGCCTGTACTTGTGCCATGTCGGTAAATCAACTGCCTTCACCAATAGGACGGCATCCATGTTTCACCATCGCGAAACTCGGTCGTTCCCTGGTTTCCAGTAGATGGACATGGGGAAGTTCAAAAACCCATCCTACACGCTTCGCTTAAGAAACCTGGCTCTCCAGTAGTTCAAATTCATGGATGTGCTCCCTGACGTAACTGGTACCCCATCAAATTATGCATTAGGCCGTGCGACGATGATAATCTCATTCGCCCACGATAACATAAAGGCATCTAAAATCTCGAGAAGAGGATCGCCTCGAGTTGAGCAGCATTTGAATCCCTATGAATACTTGTGTGGTCGAACGTATTTGGCTGTCTCTAATGCGCGAGTATATTCTTGCCGCAACTAGATCGCCACTAGCCTGCACATTGCCGTTCTTGCCACCAAAGTGGCAAAAAATGCGCACATCGGGTTGGGAGGTTCACATCCGGAGAAGTGAGGCATGCGCGGGAATAGAAGTTGGGCAACAGTGCACGGTCAAAGAGAACAGCTCCAATATGCGCTACGAAATGTCTTTAAGGAGAGCGCGAAGCCGAGGTCTGAAAGTGCGATGTGCGGGTTCAGTTTCTTCCCTATCTACAAAAACTCGCCGCTCTAATTTAACGGATTACCCCTTGAGACTCTCGTGTTTATTAATATTTGTTTTATCGAGCAACTACTGAATCAAAATGTTTGATTATTTGCTTCCTGGAATTTTTTAATGCAAAAACAATGTGAAAAGTTGATGCAGCGACAAAAGGACGTTGGTTGAATACAAGCTATAGAGTGCGACTGCATGTCAGGAGAAGATTATATGGGCATGAGCGTACACACACTTAGCACAGGCTATGAGCAGTCAAATAACAACAGCTGATCCAAGCCATCAAGTACCAACAGGTAGTACACGAAACTCGTCAGACAGCCAAGGCAATAAGAGCAATTTGGCGTTACTGTTCCAAAGGCCGGTTCGGTATGAAGGTATGTTCCAAAAATACTACACTATCAAAGAAGCAGCAAGCATGACAAGCCCGCCAAACCCATCCATTCCCGAGCACCAATCCTCCCAGTTTGCAGTCCTCCTTGACGGAGTGCTGGCATCCAATGGCTGATGAAACAATGGCGCATCACCACAATACATTTGGTCTTCGTCCAGTCTCACTAACTCTCCGTTTGCAGCCAATCCGAAGATGTCCTGATCCTCAGGCTTGCTCTCGCTTTCCGACTTCCACAGAAACTCATCACCTGCTTCCCAGAGCTGTTTCTTCGCTGGCAATGGTGCTAGAATAAGATCCATTTGCAGATCGCACATCGCCGCTGGCTCGAAATAGACTAACATATTCAGGACTTGATAGACCACGCATAATCTTTGATTGAATTAGTCTTCCAATGTTCAGTTCACCACAATAGAGTTGGTGAAGAGCTTGCCTTCGTTTGCACTCCTCGAAAATCCAATCTTTCCAACTTGTTTCAAGGTCATAATTGCATAGCGTAGACTGCATCTCGCGTATGATGCCGCTGCTGGAAAGTTGTTTAGAGATTACCTACATTTTTCATTAGAGCCCAAGACAAGAAAGCAAGAGCGGAAGCCACACCTACGGTCACTGTTGCAATTAGTAGAGCATCAACATTATTATAGTCCGTCTCGCCCTCATCTAATCTTATGAGAATGTAAATGGAGAGGGCTTGTAAGCCAGCAAGCAGTCCCCATTTATTTAGTTTCAGATGCTATAGCAATCAGCTTTTATAAGTTTCCTTGTAGAAACATCGCAACCTCAATGTACCTCTTCACACAAACGTTCACATTCCATTCGTACGTTTTTCCAGAACAACTTTCGGCTTCCTTGAATCCCACTGCTGATCATATGGACCAAGGCAATGCAATTAGTTAGTGGCTCGATTTGTACATTCTCCACGTCGGAAGATATCAAACGCGGATGAATAAATGGTGGAAGAACGTTGTGGCGCAGCATCATCAGGGGATAAGATTTCAAGGTGCGGAATATGAGATTGGCAATTCTTTGGGCTCCGCTCTCCCTTTTCGGTCGCTGGATAAGTGATCGAAGGGCATAGGTTGGTAGTGGTGGGATTAGTACGTTGGGAGAAGAGATAACTGGTTGTACTTGAAGTGTTTGATCGTCCAAACGGGTCGAGTGATTGACTAAAGATGACGATCTGGGTGAAAGATATTGGACTGTGTCATTGCTTGTCTGTGCATTCAAAACCTCGATAAAATCAAGTTCCGGTTCGTCCCAGTCAAGGTATTCTTCTCTTAGATTTGCGAGCTCCAGGTCTGATGTGACAAGGGTACTATCAAGAACTAAATCGCCGTCGTTGCTTGCCTCTTGATAAGTTTCGATACCAGGAGAGTCTGCCACCAACGGAGACGCCGTCTTGCGCCGTCTGCCCGGCACATCATTAATGGGTCGAGTCCTTGATTCTGTATTTTTGGGCGCATTCGCGGGATAATGGCATTCGATGGCTTTGGTTATGCACCTCGAGCATTCGGGTCGTCTGTTATCGCAACGTGCCTTTCCTTTCGCACAAGAAGCACAAGATCGAGACCGAGTGGTACGACCAGCTCTTCGAGACCGACAGTAGTATCCATGTCTCTTCAGCGTGGACTCTTAAAACCATCGCACAGTTAGTGTAGCTTCGGCGTTATGAAGTAATGTCTAGTCAAAGTGCAACTCACGTTTATCAAACGGTTTGTTGCACTGGCTGCATCGTAGAACGGATTGTACATTTTCAAACATTTCAAATTAGACCGCTGCAGATCATGGGGAGAAGCAAGTGAAAAACCAGTCTGAAAATTCGTCATATTTGTCAGCGTTGGCCGGTGTAAACATCTCCGTTCAAAATAGTCCGTAGGACGGAACATTTTGTAATTACGAAATACTCTTTTCTGGCTTCACAATAATCCGTTGGGCGGAATATTTTGTAAATCTGCTTCATTTCCAAAAATTGGTACCCTCTTCTTGGCAAGTTTGAATTCGCGCGTCCGTGATTTTATTGCAGAATCTACACAGCTTTTCGCGAATGTGATTATTTCATTTGGCTTTCGAAATTGCAAAACCCCGTCGTTGAACCAGAACCGTAAGCTCAACCATGTATAAAGATGGGCTTTGCTCGCTCCAAGTTGTGCCTCTCATCAAACCACCGGCCCATTTCCCTGATCATCCCTATATCTTGCTATCACCATGGCTCCTTTTCCATCTCCAACCTCAACCTGGCACACGAAAACGTACCAATCCATAAATCCCGGCAGTCCTGAGGTTTCTGCCAAAGGCAAGATTGTTTTGGTAACAGGAGGGGGCACTGGGATCGGCGCAGAGACTGCTCGATACTTCGCCGAAGCAGGCGCGTCTCGAATCGCTCTTCTCGGTCGTAGGGAACAGCCGCTTCTCGACACCAAGGCTTCCATCGAGCGCGACTTCGCTGGCGTCGAGGTATTTGCAGCTTCCACTGACGTCACGAAGAAGAGCGCAGTAGACTCGGCCTTCGCCAATTTTGTTGGTGACGGGAAAATCCATGTTTTGGTTAGCGGCGCGTCGACGATTGGGCCCCAGGATGCCGTGAGGGACGTGGACGGCGACAGATTCCTCGAAGCTATTCAGCAAAACATCAAAGGGTCGTTGTTCATTGCGCAGGCATTCCTTCGTTATGCGTCGACGGATGCAGTTGCCATCAATATTTCTTCGTCCGCCGTACATTTGAACTTTGGTCCGGGATTTGCTTCATATAGCGTCGCCAAGTTGGCGATAGTTCGGCTTTGGGATTCTCTGGCCTTCGCGAACCCGGAATTAAGCATCTTTCATATTCAGCCTGGCATAGTGGACACTGCGATGAACAAGGAAGCAGGTGGTATTGATGCTACCGGCATCGAGGATGACGGTGAGTGTAATGGAGGTTTGCAGGCTGGAATCTCATGAAGCTGACTTTGAATTTCAGTCTCCCTGCCAGCGAGCTTCATGGTCTGGCTCGCAAGCCCTGAGGCGCGTTTCTTGAAGGGTAAATTTCTGTGGACAAATTGGGATGTAGATGAACTTAAGACTCAAGCCGCAGAGATTGAAGCGAGTACGCAGCTTAGCATTGGGCTTGTTGGATGGCCGTTTCAGAATGCCAATTGGAAATTTCAGAGTACAAGCACTGATGATGCCTGGCGGACATAGCAGCCGGCCACGAAGCTGGGCCTGGTTATAAATTGAGGCTCCATGTACCTATACCTTGGCAAGCTGTTACAAAAATAGATTACGTGCAGCAACCACCCACCGAAGTCATACCAGAATAAAATTTTTCAAGTAAGTTGATAGCGACCTTGATCAGAATGCAGAGTTCATGATGCTTGGGCATCGTTAAGACATATTGAGTTTGGTAGTGATTTTGATCATCCTAGCATCAGGTGCGGACGTGAGTCCTGCCTTTCCTTCTTGGTCGCGTCGCGTCGCGTCGCATCGCGTCTCATCTCCCCGTGATCTTGAGAGATTTATCTCCGAGGTGCATATTCTGAAAGCCGAAAACCTCAAATACGTGTCGGCCTTTGGGGATTCACAAATCACATGATAGACGTCTCCTAGTTAGCATTGGTACCTTTTCATGTGTGTTTGAAGCACGCTCAACATTCAGGGCCGAGGAGATGTAATTATCGAAGAAACGAAAAAGCCCACCAACGGCTCAACGACTACACTATTCTTTCTGGCGAAAATGGTTCAAGACAGACAGTGTGCATACCAGATCTGATTGTCTGGAGATTTGACATGATGTCGGTTCAGAAGTTTGACGAACGAAGCGGCCAAATTTATGCGGAGAGTATCTGCGCAATGGATGATCCGAGTGATCGTTTGATGTCATTTGTAAGAGGGAGTACTCAAGGCATCACTGATTACATTTCTTCGAAAGGAGCAGGCTCCCTTCAGGAAATGTCGTTCCGAACACTGCTTGCATCCTCCTCAACTTTAACTGCTGCACATCTACAAGGATTACCCTCTCACATAGCTCGGGAAATTTGGAGACGTTTATTGAAATCGTAAGTTTGCTCATAGTCTTACTAGAGAAATGTATCACTGATGACAGTGACCTAGAGACTTGATAAGCGCCAACGTTTGGATAGCTTTTACATCAGCTTTCCCCAATGACGAGCAGTATAAATTCCGTGATCTTGGGATATCGATCTTGCATAGACCATTACATATCTGGACAGATCAGATTAGCACCTCCGCGAGCCTCGACACCAATTGGCTCACCTTTCTGACCGTATGCTATGACGACTACTCAATGAGGGACTTGATTTCAATAACAAACCTCACAAATTTGGCATTCCTAAGCCTCCATGGGAAAAGGTCATCGTTAACGAACACTTTAGACGACCGCATGATTTGGACATGGGCTCGATATGTATCTGATTCGGGAGAGCTCACTCGCCTACCACGTCTACGCGTGATCGAGTTTGTTGCACAGAAAAGGATGAGTTTCTCGGCTATAGAACACCTCAGCCAGTTTTCAGCACTCATGTACATCATGTTCCTTGAATGTCGGGATCAAACCTCGGCCTTTCGGCCTGAAGATTTCGGCTGGCGATATCTTTGTCAGCGCGGCGGCTGGGATCGAGCCGTCAAGCATTCCTTGATGTCAGGAAAGACACCCGAATGGCAAAAGTCCAAGCATAAGCATCGTATGATGAAAAGCTATGCACGAGCTTGCAGGCTCGTAGATGATGACTGTGCTTTGGAGAGGCCTATGCCATCCGTGCTATCTGTTACTCTAGGACCTGTTGATGATAAACGATATCTGGCTTTGTGCTATGATAGGGGAACTAATTTCGGCCGCTGTTTAGCAAATGCTGACAAACTCACCGAGAACGCAGACAGGAGCGAAGAAGCGGATGAGGTACCTCCGAAGCATTTACAAGAACATCACTCACCCCGTCGAAAGAAGAGGATATTAAAGGCTGGGAGATATTCAGATCTGAACACTGTAGTCAACGGATTCATGTCATAAGTGGAGGATAATACCCGATCAAAGTGATGCTATGTCACCTCAGAAATGCGATTTAGGGGGTATCTAGGCCTCATGCTCGCAGTTGTACGGCTAAATGAAACGCCCAATCCTACGGTCTTCATTACTGTACCGCGCCAGTCACGCACTCAGCAAAATCATTATCCTCCTTACGATGCTCGCTCGATGATACCAGCGTATCGCCAAATGGTCATCCGTCTGGGCCCTTTTCGAGACCATCATCTTTTGATTCAATACCTGCGGCTTTTCCCTTTCTCCGTTGCATAATGTCCCAATTGTAGACTCTCGCTGTAGCAACTTCCATAGTCTTTGAATATAATCAGCAAGAACGTGAACGGCATGTATGCTTAATATCACGACGATGCCTACCGTAATTTGTTCCCTAAGGAAATCCAGATCTTCTTCACAATTTGCCAGACTTGACTGCGCCGTCTGCAATTTGGATTCAAGGAGCACTTCCGCTTCTGGAATAGGATAGGACAACATGACATTTGCCTGTGCCGGAGGCAATCGTTGTCAGCATCCGAAATGACTCTACCAGATAGGATAGGCATGAAGATGACATACCCCGAGCCACAAGTAGACTTCCTCGGTTGGCGGTACTTCTGCCTTCGCATAAAGCGTGTCATTGAGCTCGAACGTCGTCTCTAACGGATCGGAGTCGGGCTACCACAACATTGTCAACACGAGTATTCATTTGAGAAGAACCCAAACATATATCTATAGTATGACCATACTTTTTGCTTCTTCAAGAATCGCACTGTCTCCAGGGTCTTCTCTATGTCCGGTATCTTGTCCTTCAAACCTGCTGCCCGGCGCTGATTGTTGACTTCCATGAACTGATATTTGCTATTTCGCTCATGAGCATCCCGCAGCCTTACTGCTTCAGTGGAGTATGCTAGACGTACGATATCATCTCTTGGAAGCTCCTAATTGTGCCTTCGACCTCTGCGCGTGACGTGACATAGTCCTCGACCTTGTCAACGAAAGGAGCGTATGGGATGCCGCGGGGGTTCGTTTGTGCATCTTTACTGTTCATTACACAATGAGTACTACGAAAAGCCTGACTTTTTGGGGTAGAATTTACCTTGAACTGGTCTTTGCATCTGCCATGTGTGGAAGTTGTAGGGCAAAAGCATGCGGCCGGACAAAAATCCGACAATGACGAAGCTTCGCGTCAAAACACCACACATTTGCTGTTGACAGCTACGACGCTTGGAGGTCTAAAACCACAAGCTAACCACAAGTTCATGGACTGAACTGGAGACCGCCCCTACTAGAGGGCTAAAGGAGTAATCATTTTGGCCGGATGCCAATACCGTGCTTCTTTAAAAGTCTTCAAAAGGTACCCTGCAACGCACAAGAATACATTACAAGACTTGACATTTGATCAACAGTGATTTCTTTCATTCTGTTCCTCTTCGTATCTCCTATCAATTATTCTTGCGAAGTGTCTATACAGTGATGATGACTGTGGCAAGTTGTTTTGACACGCTGATGAAAGGGATGACTTGAACATTGTCAAACGATAAGAAATCTTTAACTATGATACCACTCTCTCGTTCGACTGAATCTCGCCCGCAATCTGGCGATAGTCTTGCTTATGATGTGCAGGACACGTGGAATTCTTTGATCAACGACATAATTCCCGGACTAGTGATGATACGACACCATTCTCTGCATTCTCCCAACTGTTCTGCTACTCAGACGCGTCCCCGTCTTTAGATTTCGACATCAGCCGCTTCTTGTGTCCATGAAGTCACCATAATGTAAAGCTTGAATCCGTTCATAAACTAAGATACCTGATTGGAGTATGTTGATTTATCTAAAGTTCACTTGATTAAGCACGAGAACGCCACGACTCGAGCGCCATGCAATGCCGATCATCTGCGAGTCCTCTACAGCATCAAGCATGCAGCTCCAAGCTGGAATATTTGTGTTCCAACACACAAAGGAAGCAACATGCTACAAACTTGATCAACTGCTATATCCTTGTCCATGCGTTCGGCAAAGACTGAAGGTCTTAGGGTTTGTTTTGCATGGTGAAGGCTGCTGGTAAAATGCGCGTTCCCGTGTGTGCATGCGCGTCTTATCGTGCATATCAAGAGCCCAGGAAGCATACAGCACGCTTCTAGCCAATATCCCAACTCCTGTGTAGCTTAAGGAAATTTTCAGGGTCAAATGCGCGCCCCTACTTTTGACTTTGTCATGGACACCGTGGCTTCGTTGAGAGGGATGATGGTAGTTTGTATGTCTCTTCGCTTCTTTATAGCTAATCATTTCGTGGTGTAGCTCCTGAAGATGGCGTTTGAGGTTCAGCATAAGTCATCCATCCGGTCATTAAATGTCTGATTTTATTCGTACAGTGCTGCTATTAGGTCTGGGACAATCTCAATTTTCTATTGAACAGTTCTGGTCTATGTTTGAGACCCTGCGTATTTTATGTGCCAAAATGCGCTCATGCGTTTTGATCTAGCATGCTGAAAACCTTTGATTGATTTGGTGACTATTAGTAGTGCCATTCCTGGGATGGAAGGGGATTTATTGAATACTGTCTTCTCTTCTAGTTCTCAAGTATCCCGTGCAAAATTTTAGCTGCCTAGGATCTCATCGGATTTTACTAGTCTGACAAATTCCATCTCTCTCATTAGAAATTAATACTGAACACGCTCGATCCCTATTCATTATTGCATCAGTATCCAGACTACAAATAAAAACACTATTTCTACGCTTTCTTTTGGCATACTAACAGCGCTTTTCGTACTAGATGCATTTGCAAAAATTTGGAGATGATTACTAGTGTTAATGGCGGTTTGGCTTCTGAGTCCTAGAATTTATTTGAAGCTAGACTTAATCGACAAGATTATTTCGTAGGTTATCTTATCAGCAATCATGATCATTCAGTCTTTGGCAGAGTGGCTACTGCAGGCCGTGAAGATTTGGTCATGGATGTAATTGTTTCTTCATTGTTGGAGCTTTCCCTCTCCCTTCTTTCCTTGTTTGGTTTTCTAGCAATCAAGTGTAATTTTCTCCGTACAAAATGCTACAATACTTTACAATTTCTGAAATGTGGCTCCATCGAAAGACCTAAAGTGACTGGGCCTGAATCTCGGGAGAGAGCAAAACCCAGCGCGGCGCCGAAAATACTTCAGTCTTAATGATCCGGCGTTGGAGGATTTGCGTCGAGCGAATCGTTCCCTCTGGATTCAAAAGTCGATGACGAAAAGCAGGACAATAGCTTCGTCTTAGAGGAACCCCCACCCTTCTCCGGGACAGCCCGCGATCATCGAAGGAGCCACCGGACCGTACCATGGCCAGCAGAAAGTCTCGTCAGGTTGTCTACGTCATCAAGGAGCTCCAGAGTATGAGCTTACATGTTGCCATTAATACCATGTGAAAAGAAGATCATAATCAACATTCAAGAACTCGATTTTCTCGTGACTATGTGGAGCACGGATAGAGGACGTGGCATAGCTACAGCAGACATCCGCCCCCACTGACCACCCTCATCCCACGTCTGACCAACACCGGTACCCTGATGCATGAAGGAAACATATGTAGAGCGCAGGCTACGATGATATTATGACATGATTGCGAAGATAACAGTTAAAGGAAAATCTCGTCTCAAGTCTAGCTTTACATGCAAGCCTGGGGTTCGAGTCAGTTTTATTGCGTCTTGAAACATGAATAGAATGTCACTTACAGCGCCATCAATTCCAATGACCTTGCCATTGACCCATTCTCCGTCTTGGCTAGCAAGGAAGCAGACCACACGAGCAATGTCCACCGGTTGGCCGACACGGTTCATTGGGGACCAGGTAGCAGCATACTGATGTGGAATTAGCGATAATAGGTAGAGTAGACTAATTCGGTCCAAATGCTTACCTCGTCGACTTGGTCGTTGCTGAGCTTATCACCGCCTGGGATATATTCGCGGCACACGGCGTGGTACATGTCAGTCTTGATACCGCCAGGAGCAACGCAATTAACGGTGATTTTCTTGTCACCGCAATCAATAGCCATACAGCGGGTGAATGTCTCAATGGCACCCTTGCTACCAGAGTAGACAGCGTGCTTGGGAACACCCTTGGCTTGACCTGTGATGGAGCCCATCAAGATAATGCGGCCACCAACGGACATGTGCTTGTAAGCTTCACGGGCAACGAAGAATTGACCGCGCGTGTTGATCTTGAAGACGCGGTCAAACTCCTCTTCTGTGACATCTTTGAAATGGCCGAAGCTGACAACGCCAGAGTTTGAGCAGCAAATGTCGAGCTTGCCAAAGTGGGCCACTGTCTTGTCAAAGAGCTCAATGGTTTCGTTGACGTTGGCAACATTGGCCTTGATAGCAATGGCGTCACTTCCATTCTTTTTGATCTCGGATACAATCTCTTCGGCTGCGTCGGCGCTGTTGGCGTAATTAACGACCACCTTGGCTCCTCGCTTGCCAAGCTCAATGGCCATTGCGGCACCAATGCCACGGCCTAGAAATTGAATTGTTAGAATGTCAAGCCAAAGATGTTTGGAGCCCTTGGATACGGTCGAAATCTGTCCAAAAACTTACCAGAACCTGTGACAACGGCAACCTTGCCCTCAAGAGACCAGCTTGGGATGGAGCCAGACATTTTGATACTGTTTCAAAGGTAGTTGAAAATGAAAAAATTTGGTTGATGGGTATTTAGAGTAAATTGGAGTATTGAGAAGCTTGAGCAGGCACTGAGAAAAGAGCAGCAATGTGATGGAACAAGAGTTTGGGCAGGTATAACTATTTAGCAAAATCCTACAGACAGACAACATCTGCTGTGGCCTTACCAAGGTGGTCCAAGATGGTTCAAGGCGGGACTCCGGATCCATTAGGAGCTCCGGCGCAAGAATAGCTACAACTCGTCAAACATCATCGGCGTAATCGATGGTTTGGAGTTGGAGTCATGGACCTAGCCAGCGGCCTTGAGACGATAGCACTCGGACTGGTAATACCTGTTGTAAGGCACACATTTGCACGCGATGCGTAAGTAGCGGGTAGTGGCAGATCGGCCCCGCAGTCCGCGGCATCCCCAGTCGTTGATATTGAGAGGAGAGTTGGCCGAAGCCACCAGACACTTATACTCGGATGCGCTGATTCGCAACGCAAAGGCCGTCAAGCTTGACTAAAAAAGCTCATTACCCGACGTATCGTCTCGCAGCTCTCCGCCTCTCCGTCAAGTTGAAGTGGATGAGAGGGGTAGTGAGAAGGATGCCGAACGCCGGACAGAGATCGAAAAGCTTGGGCCCATCTAGGAACCGGATCCGAACTTTATTTCCCCCATCTACTCCGTGCCCTTTCACAGCAACCGTCGCGAGTCCATCTGAAATCTCAAAGGTTTACAATCTGGCTCGCCATGACCAGCAGCAGGCATTGAGCCCTCGATGAAGCTCAATTTGGCCACATGACGTAGCGCGACATTACCTGTAGCTGCTACTACTATAACTGCAAAGACTGTGGCGGTCACCGGGTTCTTTCAGCGAGATTCAGACGCAACTTGTGTTTCTCCTCAGAAGACAGAATCGTTGACTAAAAGGTCGGACGAAGGACTTGTAAAGCGGAATTTCTGATTTTGCGATGCGACTGAAACGGGTGGAACGAAGTGGCCACTCAGTCAAAGACCCAGAGCCTGGATAAGGTTGTCTAATTGATGTGGCAAGACCAGGAAAATACTGTGAATCTGACGCAGGGACCATTTTCAAAACATCAAGTAGGTACAACATACATGGCCATTCGGATATCGTGGCTCTTCTCCGTGGGGGAAAAGCCCCGGGGCAGCGTTGTTCAGAATTGGGTTATCGACAAGGCCACCATAGCGCAAGCAGTCATGTCACTTGTGTCACAAGAGCCATGTCCGCACTCCCGAATTATTCTAAATCTGATTGGCGCTTGTCATTTATGTTTCTTTTTTTTTGTTCTGTGCAGGAGCAGGAGGCAGAAAGACACGAACCGTGAGGAGTGGGTCCTCGGACCAAGCTAATCGAGCCTATCCGACGAATAGGAATAAAGCGCGGAGCCGTACCTGAAAATGCTCTGGTACTTTGCAGTGGTAACGTTGTTTCTAACCTCCCGGCAAAAGTTCGGCTCGGACTGCAGGTGCACAAACCCATCAAACTACAGCCATTACGCTCAAGGATCCCAAGCATCGAATTTCCGTTAATATTGTCATTGATGCATTCACATGTCAATGCAGATGAGCTCGAGCTTTATCGAATTGACATCTTACTGCACTCTTACAGACGCACAGTCACTCAGCAGCTGAGGTCTGCGGCTTGAATTGATTATGCTGCCTCGAGTCTTTCTGACTAAGGTGACATGTTTTTGTGCCGTCAGGTGCAATTTGTGCGCCCAATGTTCGTCTCACCGCATGATTCAGGTCCGGAGTTGGACAGAGATCTGGATGAGATTGATCGACGGCATTGCCTGGCTTGGTTGCTGAGATGGAACCAACCTAATCGATCTCTGTGATCGCATACATCTTCAAGTTTGTAGGCATTCATGGGTCCAAAAGTAAAACGCCATCGGGAAGCCACTTGCTCCCGCAATTCCCATGTCTTTCTCTGTGCGCATCCTAGAATTGGTGCTGCACGGTGTCCTTTTAGGGCTTTGGATGCAGCTGACAAGGCCAATATAAGCTTAGTTTGAAGGTAGATTTCGTATCACGGGGAAGCAATGGGCAACGGTGAACGTTGGGGAGAGCCGTTGCTACAGGCCCGGTTACTTACCGATACCCTTAGATTGTGCGGATCAATGCGTATGCAGTTACGGCAACCTTGTTTAGGGTAAAGCGTGGTAATGTGCCTGCACCAACACAGAAGAGTAACCGTAAATGGAAGATTTGTAGCATCGCCTACTTTTGAGCCAGTCCAATCACTTCGGCTGCTAGAGGGGAAAACCGAAAGGAGCCGTACCTGCTGGGCCGCGTCATTTCCCGTGCAAAGCAACAGCTCATGGTGAACCAGGCTGCCACCGGAACGACTAGACGTATGAGGCTGCGATGCGAAAGGTATGAGTTGCTTTATGTCGGAGAAGAGTGGCTCTTTTAAACTGCTTTATATTCAATGACTACCCCGTCCTCTGACAAGAGAACCTAATCTATCCTAGGACCAAGCACTTTTGCCACAGGACACCAAAGAGGAAAATCGTTAATCATCATGGATCCACAAAAAGAAACGCAGCACATAATACCACCTGAAGGGATGAACACGAACAAAACTTGACACCAGCAGATACCGTTGACAATACAAACACAAAACCCAAAGACAAGACAACGAAACCTCGGCCGATTGCTGGGCCCTTGTACCAAGATGATCACTCCCATTAGGGCATTAACATCAGGAAACCACAGGGAAGCTGGGAAAAAGAGACAAAAGCAGGTTACAGACAGTAAAAAAGACAAAAGCATGGACAGTGTTGACTTTCGATCTTGAAAATATCACGACAGTTGATCTTGGGTATCTAACAGGTGGACTATGAAAGGCCTAACTACGAGCAAGCTTATCCAGCTTTCCCCGGATCCCATCGGAGAACCGCATCGACACACCCTCACCGATGACATCAATGCAGTGAGAAAGAACGCCAAAGGCATGGTCAATGGGCATCTGGGTACCATCCCGCTTGGTCAACATCGGGACACCTTCACGCTTGGTGAGGTATCGGACGATAAGAGGATGGTCAGTCGGAAGAGCATCAACAGCAAAAGAAGGTCCAGGCACGGGGAAGAGCCCGGAGGGTGGAGAGACGGAGTCGTTGTGGGTGAGGCTGTCGGTCCAGAGGATAAGAGATACCCGATAAATGGCTGCTGACCACCACGGAGGCCGAACACCTCTCGGCATGGACCGGATTAGACGTAAAACTTGACCACAATGGAAAATGGCCTCCTCCACATCGGAGATGCATCGTCTGTGGATCCATACAAGCTGCTGGTAGGTACCATCGAAACCTTCGCGCCGTGCCAACTTTTCAATCTCAGGAAAGTTGGTGATGGCATTTAAGCTGATGAGATGGAACATGACGAGGTTTGCTTGCATCATGGCACACATGGGATTCGACTTGGTATAACGCTCGGCAAGGTCAAACCATCGTTGCAACAAAGACTGAACTTCTTCCAGACGCACGCGAGTCGAAGCAGCAGTTACAGCTCTCGTCCTTTGACGGGAGGCTACAGTGTCCGAAAAGCAGCTAAGTAGTTGGCAATACTGGCATACGAGTGATTGAAGGGGATGCAGCAAGAGACGAAGGTGAAGAGGAGTCAGTTCAATGCCTTGCGCAACAATCTCATCGTCGAGAAAATGACGGAAGAGATCACGCAGTGACAGAGGCCTGGCTCCTGATCCAACCGAGGAAAATCCACCGGAAAACTCATGTACTTGCTCAAAGATGCTCGTCCATTCAGACGCCGTCTTGGCATGCCACAGCCGGTCAGCATCTGGCATGGGCGCTCCAAACTCAGTGACTGAGAATAGAGGCACGGTGTCATGAAAAAGGGACAAGTCTTGATCCACCATGACCCAAGAGTAAATTAGTCTGTACATCTTATTAGCACGTGCACACAGTGAGTCACGTGATGTTCCGTTTTCACTTACCGACTCCGACTTTCGTGTTGGATCCAGTCGTTCCACAACGCATCCGGATTCGATCTATCTATTGGCGTGGGAGGCTGCGGACGCGGCTCCAGAACGCCTGAATGGCGCAGCATGGCAAAATACATACCACGCTGACCCATTGCAATATCCATTTGCCACTTATCGCCGCTCCATGCTGCCAATGTAGTGAAGAGCAAAGCAGAGTGCAGCACAATCGGATCACCGGACATGATGATGTTCTTCTCAATCAAGTCAAACAGTGAAATACGACATGCCTCGGTCAGACCGCCGGCGAGCCACCGTCCTTCAATGGACGGAATGGCCATGGCGCCCTGCGCAATCATCATTAAGATTAAGAGGCTCGAGGCCTTTTCATTATAACAGTGCATCAACTCATTCGCGTCGAGCAGCCCGCGCGATGTCATGGAGTAGTAGCGCTCGAAGCTGTTTGCATACGAGCGCAAGAAATATTCGAGTACGCGCGTAGGTGGCAACAACACAAAGTTGGAGCTTAACGAACGTGGAGGACTTGCATTGCCAGCAGTCAGAGAAGTGCCATTATCCTGGTGGATTTCGAGAGCTTTGTGAAGAAAAGTTTGAGTGATGGCGAGGAGCTTGTCACGGGTGCTCTCGTGGAAGTGCACGACGGTCAACTGTTCGCCAGCAGCAAGCTCGGATTCATCCCACGTTGGGTTCCATTTGCTCCAAACCTCATGGTTGCGGAGGCTTTGCTCGAGTCTTTCGAGATTGGGCTTGGCTGTGCGTGGGCAAGAGCTGGAGGTGATGGTGGGTGTGCAGCGAAAGACACTCCATCCATCTTGAGCAGCAACAATGGCGGAAAGCTCAATGCCATTGTCAACGACAGGGGGTTGAGGAGAGCGAACAGACTGGGCTGAAGTGTGGGACATGTGTCGACTTGGTGGCTGAAACACTGGGGTTGAGTTTCCAAGCTCAAGATCGGAAAAGTGTCTCTCAAACTTGGGCGTTTCGAACTTTGGCGTTTCAATCGGAGTCTGAAGCGAAGCCATGCTATTGGCAAAATCCGGAATCATGCCGACCATGGATTCACCCTGAGCGCCCATGGACATGGAGCTAGGATCAAGACCAATCTCGGGACCCAACATCATGTCTGGACGAGACATACCATCAAAGGCCATGGGAATTTGCATATGTGACCAATCCATCATAAAGTGTGGGCTCTGTCCATGCTCAGATCCATCCTGGGTGGTCCTGGTAAAATCTTCATATCCAGAAAGAGGAGTAGTTTGCATAAACCCGGACTGAGTAGTAGGCGTGGGCAATGGCGAAATGACACCATTTGGGAGATGCTGGCCATTTTGTGGACTGTGTTCGAAATAAGGTCCCGCCGGAGCCTCTGCTGTCTTGATGTTCATGGTTGGAGATGTATTCTGGGACGGTTGCTGAGGTTCTGACTGTGGCTGAGGTGGAGGAGTATTATTGTTTGATCCGCCAGATTGTTCAACGGAGCCATTGTCCGAGTTGTTCCCACTGCTCTGCCCATCCCCAACGATCTTGACGACATTGACATTTTTCGACGTTCTCCGAGTTGGTCGAAGGGTACACCGAAGGTTCCTGCTTGCACACCGACTGCAAGGGAACTTTTTGTCGCACTTGGTTTTGGTTTTGGCGCAGTTACTGCAAGCAATAGGCGTCCTGCCAGCAGACTTTGGTATCATGCCATTGGATGCTGTGAGAGAGTCTTGGTTGTTATCTCTGCCATGGACTGTATAATGCCTCTGAAGGAGATCCCTAAATATTGGTCAGCATTCGGTTCATATTGAACAAGAATTTCTGTCAGAGTTTGCCTGGTTTTGGATCGGCCTTACCTTCGAGCAAAAGACATATGACATGTGAAGCATTTAAAAGGCTTAACATTGGTATCTAACATACAAAAAAGGTGGTCAGCATTTCAGGTCTCCACAATAGCAGGATGATAATACAGTGGCAGTGAACTTACGGGTAAGTATATGCCTCTCCAAATGCTCGTCCCGTGTAAAGGACTGACCACAGTATGTACAGAAGACCATGGTGAATTAGGAGATTGGAATTAATGTATTAAGAGGAGGCTTTGGTTCAAAGACTCTACGGAGTACCAGGCAAAGGAACGAGTGGATACGGAAGAAAAGGCGGGAGGAGGGGGGGGGAAGTAAGTGAAGAATAAGACGTTCACCAAGAGCGTGGGATCGGGAAGGGAAGTATCATGGTTTGATACAGCAAGTTTACCTAAGGTATAACGAAGCGGCTGGGGCTTATT
This sequence comes from Astrothelium macrocarpum, assembly GCA_021030915.1. Lineage (NCBI taxonomy): Eukaryota > Fungi > Ascomycota > Dothideomycetes > Trypetheliales > Trypetheliaceae > Astrothelium > Astrothelium macrocarpum. The sequence continues at coordinate 209,951 of JAGEMR010000035.1, read as the reverse complement.
TCTCAGCTTCAAGCTAGCCTGTAAATGTTGATTTCATCTACATCTCAGATCGAGCAAGTGATGACTGGCACAGTCTGCCCCCCGCTAGGAGTCCAATCATAACACGTGCATAATCAAGAAATCATGGATCAAAGCGCTGGAGGGTGGATGCATATAGGGATTCCGTGGACATGTGGCCTCTGGCGCTGGGAAGCGCATGGACGTCAAGTTTGATGGTCCAGGACATGGTAGCGTGGGAAAGGAGTACCGATAACGAAATTTACACTTTGGCTTGACTTGGCCCGCTGTCTCGCGTCAGATGCTGGGTGAGGACAATGTGAGATCGTCTACGGGAATGGGCCGAATCATGCTCGGCAAGGTCGACGGAAGTGCTGTGGTGCCTAATCGGGAAGGGTCGGAGGCAGCCACGATACCATTGCTGAACTCAAGATGGAACGCACCGGCGGGCGGGCAACGAATGAGATAGACTACTTGTTTGGGGAAACGAGGTGTGACGGGGTGGTACCAAGCATCAGTTTCCCGAAGGGATTGGGACGGATTCGTCCCCGTAAAGGATCCGCGATGCAGGCGGTGCGCAACAACGCTAGGGCTTGCTGGGTGCTGTGGAGCTCAGCAAGTCCCCAAGCTTGCGTCGCCAGAGTTAGTGTGCGTCGAAAGCATCCACAGTACGTGCATCTGGCGGGACGCGAGTCGTACCACGAATGCCCCCATGGGCCTGTGGGCTAAGGGGCCCATCCTAGCGGGGGCCCACTTTCACAACTCACTAACTGGCAAAGCCCGATCTCTCGACTATCTGGATCCCGCAAGCCGCATGGCCACCAGACAACCCTACCGCTCAGGGTATATGTGTGTGTTGATGTACATGCAAAGTGATCGGCCTTGAGCCGCGCGCAAACAGGGCGAAAGCGTGGTGACCGGAAAGCATCGTCTTGGCCGCTCAGAGCGATGGCAGGGCCGTGTCCATGACTATGCACCTCCAGAACGACGGTGACACCACGGTAAGCGGATCGGCCTTGCATGTAGACGTGCTCGTACCTGTCGTGTTGTCGAACGGAAAGCCTCTCAGGTTCGCGTGGCAGTCGATTTAGTGTGGCGGGCGTGTTTTACTATAAATATCATTGGTTGGATCGCAAGTGCAGGGACACCCCTTATACCCCTACAGCAGACCGTAAGGCGCTGCTGAACTACTCGGAACATTAATATGTCCATCAGCCTTATGAGTCCTCTGACCAAGAAATCATCGCTGCTAGAGGTGCTGCTGCCCGGCTGACGTGGGCCGTACAAATGCGGGCAAATATTGATTAAAATCGTGGCCCCTCCCTGCAATCCCGCTTCGAGTTGCGCGCCTCTGCACGCTTACCTATCGGCCCGGGAGGAAGCCTTAAAGGTCTGTTGAAGGGAGACCTATATCAGGGTCTATTCATATGGACGGCAGCGGCGGTAAAGTTTGCGACAAGTCACGTCGGTGAAGCCACGTTCTGATGTCAGGGGCAGCGGTACCGTCAGAAGGGAATCGCAAGTATTATCCGATCGAAGATTGACACCAGGATTAATTAAACGGTAAAAAAGCCATCGCTATCCTTATCTCAATGCAGTAAGCGACAGATGTAGAGGTCCAAACAGTACTAGAGGGTACGTGGGATATCAGCCCTTCACCTCTCCTTCTTCCGCCGATCCTCTAGTACAAAATCGCTCAAGCTACCTGGCGATTTGGACAAGGGCCCCTAGGAGAATGGAGCAGATCAGGCAATGCTAAGAGGACAACACTGTCAGCGGTCCAAACCCAATCGTGCTCCCCATCTCCAAAGGGTAAGTCTTAGCTTCGTAAAGTACAGTGAGCTCACAGATATAATTCAAATACTCCGAACGTGAGTCAAGCGTTGATCTTGGGTCGGAATTCTAAAACAATAGACGACTTGAAAATTATTTTTGATGTCGCTCACAATTTCTCGGCGTCGCAACTTGACATGTGTCACCAGGCCCTAGGTGTTACTAATAAGGCCGAGTGGGACTTTCTAATTATCAAGGGTACTCGTATCTCGTATCCGGTCCCAAAGACTCGAGGATTTTGAAGGCGACGTGCAAGAATAACTGCATCAAAACATGTTTGACCCAATTTAGGACTTGTGAGGAGATGTTTACAATGCCAACTTTCTTAACATCATTCAGAGGAAGCTCGTCTATAATACCAACGCTGAGGATGGCGTGCATTCCTCCTCACATTGACTTTACTGAAACGCTGCGTACCTTTTAGGACGAGTTTGAGTTGGTGGGGGACCACCATTCGGCCGACATTGATGGCTATGCTGACCGAGTTGGTCGTTGGTAGTCGGTTTGAGCTCCAAGCTGTTGGAGGGGTAGAGCTAAATCATCCTTCGCATGTTTAGCCCCAAAAGCATTCAGGAACGCACATACAAATTTGAAGCTGGAGCTCCAGATGCGGTGACGTGTTGCTTCGGCCACGTTGGAGAGACAGATCGAGTCGCAAAGCCGGCTCGAGTCTCTGGTCAATACGTCTCCTTCCGGCTTATCCAGCTATGGCAATGTTGGAGACAAGTTCTTGGGATTGGAGGTGCATTGCGCAAGGATTGGCATTGCAGCCTTAACGTCGATTGCGTGCAGAAACCTCCGGCGACCATGGCACAGTGTCTTCACGCCCACCGGGAAACGAGTACAATAGGTTCTACTCTGTAACAAGCAAACATTTGTCAATTGAGCCGCGCCAGCGAACACTTGGCGACTGGTCGATTATGGCAGTTGCCCTTAATCAGCGGTCAAGTAGGCTCTGCCAAAGACCTCTATTCTCAGTCTCTGCAGGGTGCAAGCTGATGCAGGGCGCCTGCATCTCGCATGAGTGAAGAGTTCATTCGTTACGTTGTAGCCGCAGCTCGTTCCCGTTGTTCTAAGCTGTGCCGCTCATAGAAAGAAACACGCCGATCCCATCAAAACCAGATTCTGGGCAATGCACTTTTCGCGAGCCCAGCGCGTATGGCCGTTAAACAAGGATAGCTCGGCTTACGACTTGCACCAATTTGGCTTGCTCTCGTTACATTCTCCCCATCATGCCCGGTGATTCGGACTTTTCACTTCCCCCACACTGTTATGCGCCTCGTGGCGGTGGAGAGCCAGCGAAAGCGAAGAGCCAGCGATAGTGGCTTCCATGGGCTGTCTGAGGATTAAAATATTTCTAGAAATAATCTGCCTTCGTATCATTTTGGCGCATGTTCTCCGAAGCCTTGACGAGCGTTATCTACTGCCGAACTGGTTTCTTGGGACTGCTAGAGCTCCAGGCTACAGTAGGTAAGACGACAACTCAAAAAGTACGTCAGAATTCTGGCTGTGTGGCTTTTCCAGAGTACACACTAAGCATGCATCTAAAAATCTCATGCTTATCTTTCAATCCATATCATTAGTAACGCCGTTCAGGATTTCAACTATTGCGCTCAGGAGTGCAAGTTGGAAATGGCTCTTGACTAAATAAAGTCTGTTTGGCTAAAAGGAGTGCCAAGCTTTTTTTGGGATATGGTCGTGGCAATCATAATCACAACGGAAACCTTGGGCGGATAGACCGAAAAACCCCAAGAATATGGGACGGGGCAGAATACGCCAGGCACAGAGATTGCCCTGTGCACCCGCTCGTCGTATCAACTACATTCAATGGTACGGAGTATTGGGTGGCTCATGGACTACGGCCCGCGTGGCGCGGCGTTCCCGTGCTCTCCGGAGACTTGAGCGGCGTTCTTCTTAGATACGATCAAGCAGTAATGCTGCTAATAGTTTTTGCCTCTGTTCTATTCGTACGCTTCAGACGACTTGTAATGCACTGCTAATGATCCGCATTTCTACAAGCTCCATCGGATCTCCGCAACTGCAAGTTCTTCGAGCTTCTGAGTAATCTAGACGTGTTCATGCTGGATGGAACTCTTACTAGACATGGGGGCGGGAAGGGTGAGTGAGCGGTGTACGTACCTGCGACATCTTGCGCCAGCTCTTACTGCCACCAAAGGCACGGAACTACGGACCGTCAATACTCTTAGGTTTTTTTCTACTTGAACGCCTTGCATGTCTCATCTGCGACTCTTTGCGTCAAGACGCGAGTTTAGAATTGAATCATGACGAACTGGATTCTCGGGGACGATTTCAATAAACGTCAGTCATTTCGCAAAAAAAATGCTCTAACAAAGCTAATTTGTTTCTTCAGGATATCCACACCAAGGTGGGGGGATCAAAGGTTCGAATCGTTCCATTTGCTTCATGCAGGACAAGAGATGGTGATCTAATTTTCAAAAAGCTCTTTGGGAGCTGAAGTGGAAAGCTCCGGTAGTATTGGCCCCTTGTCGTCGAGCCGCTATACCCGTTGTGCCAATCATAGGGCTGACAGGCAGATGTGGCTGCAGGCAGAGCGTTCCGTATACCCATTCCACGATGGAAATTACGAAGACTTTGAGAAGATCTTCACCAAATTGATCGAGGTAAGTGTAACAGAGCTTAAGTTTTGTAGTCTTTGAAATGACTGTTCCCTAGAACAATGTTACCGATGGTTACAGTGAAGAATATACAGAGGTCTCTTCCCTATCCAGGATACTAGACGTTCGTCATAGTCTGACTGGCTCATTTTCTTAGATCTTCTTCCCGGTCGCCGACGCATTGGTCAAAGACGCAGAGGCAGCTGAAGCTCGGAGGAATTTGACCTCCGCCTCCGACCTGTACAAGCGTGCCTCTGTTGTCCTCCGCATCGCACGTTTTCCCATTATCGCATCGCCCGCCAAGCGCAGGGCCTGGACCCTGCAAAAGCAGGTCTATCTTAAGGCAGTAAGCTTCTGGGAGGCTCCTATACAAGAGCATGTTATACCCCACACTTACGCCACAGGCGGTGACTTGGATGAGATTCCCATCTATGTACGTCTGCCGTTGGGGGCGACATCATCGGCGCCATGTCCAGCCATCTTACTCATGACTGGGTTGGATGGTCACCGGCCGGATAATACTGTTCGAACAGATGAATTCCTGGAGAGGGGGTGGGCATCAGTCATTGTCGAGATCCCTGGCACTGGGGATTGTCCAGCTGAAAGGAATGATCCCAAGTCACCGGATCGGCTGTTCAGCAGTGTGCTTGATTGGATGCACGGGCAAGGCACCTTTAATATGAAAAAGGTCATCGCATGGGGTCTGTCAGCAGGCGGTTATTACGCAATCAGGTTGGTCTGGGGTTGAAACGAATTATTCCTGGTCTGACGGCACCGATGAATTCCATAGGGCTGCCCATACTCATCGTCATCGCCTAGCTGGCGCATGCGGGCAGGGTGCTGGAACTCATCATTATCTTGGAAAAGAGTGGCTAGACCGCTGCGATGATCACGAGTATCCATTTACTCTAACCCCTGCATTAGGTGAGAGGATATATGCAATGGCACCAAAGATTATACGAAACTGATATTCCCGAGCGCACAAATACGGGTATAGCAGTGTGGAGGAGCTGAAGGAGAAGGCACAGAAGCAATTCAGCCTAGTGGAGACTGGAATTGTGGAGATGCCCCATACTCGAATCCTCTTGGTGACTTCCCCAGGAAAGTGGAATTCCATGATCCCATGTATTGATGGTTGTACAGGTGAATGGCACACACGATGGGCTGATGCCTATCGAGGATTCCATGCTCCTCTTTGAATACGGCAAAGCAAAGGAAGCGAGGTGAGACAGCGGCCTTACCCTTGCAAATCTGCGGCAATATCATATTGACCAATCCAGATTCTATTCGAAATTGTTACACATGGGTGAGTGTTGCAGATCCATAAGAGAAATTCAATCTTCTGACCGCTTCTCAGGTTATCCACCTGCGAATGAGTCCATATATCCATGGCTAGAACAGGTGATGGCGGCCGCCGGATAGTTACAGCTTCTGTGCGAAACAATGCGAGGTTCGAAATTTGTGTAACGTCAGAACCGCTGTCAAAGCCAAGTCGGGTCGAAGAAGTAGGCTAGATAATGCAACTAAAGATCTGTGTAATCAAATCAAGAAGCGATAACGTGGCTTGCTATAGATAAACGAACGGCCATTGTTCATGTTGTGCAACCGTTCGAGATGCTTTCCAAAAGGCGGGTGCTTGCTGATGCATTCCCGTCCTGCGTGCTTTGAGTGATTCAACAGGCGTCCTAGATGCTTTAACCCGCACGGAGCGCCCCCAGTTGCTGGGTACGCGGCTCATTCGGGTCTGATTCGCTTCTCATTCGCTTCTCGTGCAGCCCAACGTGCTACCAGAATATTCTCGAAGCGCACCTCATATTCGCAAAAAGCAAATTCTGTGTGCTCCTACAGCTCGTGTAACTGCTGATGACAACGATTTGGCAGATTTTTCCTCGTGGCTTGTCTACGAAGAAGGCGCAGTGCATTAGGTTTAAAGAGTACATTGGCCTTTTATTGTTTTTGGCACTCTTTACGAACGATAAAAGAAATGGCGTTGCAACGAGGCCTAATCATTCGATCATCGTAATGTCCACATTCCCAACTTTTGCGACTGATTCAGCTCGTTCCCATTCTACATGGCGCGAATCGTCATGTATGGTTTATACGGCTTCTCGCTACTCATACTAGGAACTTCTGGTCAGTGTTGACGCCTCTCGCCTCATTGCTGTATCGCGTGGGGTTCGAATCTGCCTCGGGCACATGCTACTCATGTGAGCCACTTGCATGATTACCCTTCCCACGTTTCTGCCGAACAGCAAGGCAGCATTCGTCAGGTTATCTGCATGGTATGCTCGGATTTCTAGTCCACCAGACCACCGATGATGACCTCCAGCAGTTGATTAGAGAAGAGAATGCTACAAGGACCCACGTGTGGATAACATCTCACAGTCTCGGCCCAGCTGACGACATTGTCATCTTGGCAATGCAACGGAGGGCTGTGCTGAACGAACGGGAGTAGCCTTCCGCATTTTGACAGTGGTGGGGATGATGGGGGTGAGATCCACGGAAAGGGTTTGTGGCAAAGCAAGTTTAGGGCCCGGCATGGGAAGAATCAGAGTCACAAGTAATAGGTTGTAGTCCTGCTCGAGAATAGGCATCCATAGGCATGGATGTATATCGAAATTACAACCCATTGTCCTATTTAGTATCCAACATGCGAGTTGAAAGCCTCAGAGCGTCCTTGCAGTCCCAGTCACGAAATAGGCAAGGCGTCATTCGGTTCAAGGCTGGATTCGGCTCTTCTTGTCGAACTTGCAGTGCCATGGTACAGCAATGATGATCCGGAACCGTCGGGATGGAAAGATGGCACCTGAAGAGAACCACTACCGCAGAAAATAGTTGGCTGTGTAGGTATTGAGGTAGCTATGGGCCGCTATGATTTGGAGTGTTGTCCGCGTGTCAAATGAAAAGAATTTTCTCTGAAAACATGACATGATTGGTTGAAAAAAAGAATCGCTAAGGATTTAAGCTTATCTGATTAACTTGGTCGTTTTGCCAATCCCTGTCATCATGCTCAAATAGCGCCGCTTTTCATGGGCGTCCAGTCCATGATGTAAACCAACTTTTAGCAGAGTGGAATCTACCAATTCAAAGCCGTCGTACGCGCACAAGGTGGGAAATCGACTCTACAAATCATCAAGTCGATTGCTCATCATGCTCCTTGGCGGATACACAGCATAATACTGCTTGCAGAATCAATAAATCATAGTGCGCCTCGTTTCCACAATTTTGTTGCAATTACACAAAATCCCCAGCCGACCTTCTTTGTAATCATCTGTTTTGCTCGGCGATGCTCTTTCTGTTTTGCAAGGACACAAATACCGCAAATTCCCGCAAATCCGACGGCCAAATTAGTCTTTTCATACACGATCATGCGATTTATACCAAGTTCAAGCGTCGAGACTCGTTTGACAAAACTTTCAAGTGCTCAGTTCCTTTAGCATATGTTTCCGGCGGAGCCGATGATGGACATGCAATGCAGGGTACGACATCATCCATGACCTCCCATTGCATACAAATCCTCGGCGGCTCAAAAGTCAATTCGCTAGCGTCTCAGAACTACCCTGAATAATCAAAATCCACTTCACTATATGATGACACATTGAACTGCACGGTACCTTAGTGATAAATCTTATGTTCTTAAACTGAATATTGACAGAGAATCAGAACGCAGTGCAAATCGTGATATGTAACCCATGTTTATTTAAAAATCTAATTTACAAGGTCCATGAAGGGCTTGATTAGCTGACCAATATGCCAATTACAATAACATGAGAGACTGCTAGTAGGGCGATATGACCTTTTTGAATCGACACGCATCTCGTATAGTCATGGACCACTGAAGTAAAGCCAGTTGATATCAAGGTCTATGAGCTCAATCCTTGTCAGCAGACCCATAAAATCAGACATCACTTCTTTATCTGACCAAGCAGATGGTTTGTGGGACATGCTCGCCCAGAAATGAGCCAGGGAGAATCGCGCTGGATCTTGCAGGGAAACAGAGTCAAGACCTATCCCAATAGGCGGGAAGGGCCGCTGTAACTTCCATCGAGATTTCATGCACGACTTCTAAGTGTACCATTATACTACCTTCAAGCCGAACTCTTATTCGATGGTACGCTTGACAAATTGGAATGATATTGAACATTTCGTGAACGGGAAGCGTTTGAGATCAGCAAACAACCATGATGATTTTTTTCGGTCCAAAAGTTCTTTAAAATTAAACGATTTAACATTTTACCATTCGTCGATGCAAGTATGTGCGCTCAGAGATCTTTGGTCAAACTCAAGTAGACTCACAATGTACTATTTGTTCCATCCCACAAAAAACTGCAACTTCACTGGTTTAATAGGAAGCGATACTACATTCCCTCGAAAAAAGAGTATGGTTGCTGCCAACGAGTGTGACTTGGGTTGACAAGCTCGCTCTTCTATCGCGGTAACTCTACCATGTGATAGTTTCACCCAACTCCGATCTATTGTGCTCTCACTACAAGGCACCCTCATGGCCATTCCTTCGCCTGCAAAGTGGGCCATACTCTGACACAGTGGTTAAAGAAGTAGAGTCCAATTGGATAGCGATTCGTTCCATACCAGCACGAGATAGCCATCAGGTCACCAACGCTGTAATGGAACCCCTCCTCGGCTACTTTTGAGTTTCACCGTTCAAGCGCTAGACACGAAGAAATGCATACAGAAGCAATCCACCCCAGATGCTTCCGAGATGTTGGGAATCGATCTGGATGAATCTGTCACTCAATGACCCAAAGATTCGGCTCTGACTTGTTGACCGTGCCAGAGAATGTTGGCTCATGCGAGCGGTTGGGCCGTCGACCACAGGAGTCATGGATGTGGAATTTTAAGATGTGATCTGTGCCGATTCTGTGCCTCATGCATGTGAATAGATGTCTGGTCCATGGTTCGAGATCATGGTAAAGTGGACCAACTACAGAAATCTGCGCATAGCTTGTATGTAATGAGATAATTACCGTAACCATCGGATCAATTACGATTAGGAATTTCAGAAAGTTCTTCTCCTAGAGTGTTTCATCGACGACACTCTTCGGGGTGAGGAAGTTCAAGCTTCGATTACATGCCTCACAGGACAGTGGGCCTGCTATCTCAGCTGTAGCTTTGATATCAAGGCTCCCCCAGGATATGCTGGTTCTTAACTGTGGGTAGGATTTCTCATCCATGAGATGCTAATGACGGATGAGATAAGAGTTCCCGTCTCAGCATATGCATTGAACTCAGAGGTGTAACGCGCTGTGAACACGCATATTTAGGCGAGAAGAAATCGCTCATCCATGTGAAAAAGGAAACAATCGACAAAGGCGCGAAGCATGTGAAGATTACAGGTAGAAGGAAGAGTAATCAACAAAAAGACGGAGGACTTTCGTCCGCAATATCAACGAGTCCTGAGGTGCTGGTAATGGTAGCTTACGGTAGTGGAAATGAACGAAACGCGGACTCGCGAAGCCTTCTGCAAAGGGTCTAGAGGTCTCAACTCAGAAGCTTGCTGCAGACATGAAGCATGTAATGTGACGTCAAAAATAGCATCCAAAAGTCACAAATGCAAGGCCGAAATTCTAGACCAGGACCACACGGAAGTGTATAGAATTGCTCATAGCAATGTGGAGCTGCGAGTCAGGACACCGACGACGGAGAAGGACTTTCCTTAAACTAAAGCCGAAACTCTGTCTATTATGGGACAACGCTTGCTTTCGCTTCAGTTCTGCATGTTCTGTATTTCGTCTCCTTAAACTTGCTCAATGACAAATGCTTTTGAAGCTCATTTTGCTCCACCTTGATCGTATGCAGAGATGTAAGACATCTTACAGACTTGGTCGAGATCCTTCCAGTGCATAAAGATTCAAACAGAGATAGAGATTGTGGTTTCTAATGGCGGGAAAGGGGATGGCTAAATTCTTGCTAAGCCCTAGCTAGGTTCCTACAGGAAAATGCCTGGGTCTTCTTATAATCTTCATGCAAGATCGAATGGTAACCCTAAAGGTAGTGGGAACTCATCCATTCAATCCAGAGTCTCTGACAATCTCGAAACGACGGGTAACGCAGGTCAAGGACGAATCGGTGGTTTCCTCGTTGTCAGACCCATCGAAAGAGTCATGGTGCTCCTTCGGCTCCGCATCGTCGGGAGAGGTGCAAAACCATCAGTGGAACCTACCGCAGCAAGTATTGATTGGGGCGGCGCAGAAACACTTCCACTTCGAGCTATCATTGCCGACGACTCTTCTTGGCACTGGTACCGTCTGTCTGGTAGCTTCAATTTCCAAACACGATGTTTTCTTCTTGCGTGATACCTCAAATAGCAAATGGCCCACTCAAGGCTGAGACTGAAGGGTAGGGTGAAGTTAATCAAAGGCCACAGGGACGGAATCAGAGGCATGGACGTTGCAGTGGAAAAGGCGGTCTCGGAGCCAGCCGGCCATCTGCCTGGGGCCACCGAAAGAGCAAATCCAGCGCCAGGGGTGATTAGCCGCCGCTTGTCCAAGATGGGGAAACCCAAGACTGTATTGTTACAATTATCGTATTGCGGAGGCTTGGCCCTCCCGATTCCACCTGGCCGCCTCGTTCGCCACGACCGCCAACCTCCTCCAGCACCCGCACCTCTAGGACCATCTGTCTCGCAGCGCTGGTAGGAGTACGGCCCCTGTTATCCGCACGCCACATGGCCTGTAGCATCCAACTGCGCCTTCCTTGAGGACATGTCAAGTAAGCTGATCAATTACGCCGTGGTGTCGACGTTGAGCGTCTTCGGCAACGACGACACTACCTCGTATTGCATCAGTGTCCCCCATCCATGCGAGTGATTGCGCCTGCAATGCTGGCCAGGCATTCACAACGGCCGGTAGAGACCATGCTGCTGACCGCGTCCTAAGTAGATGGCGGCTCCGGGAAGGGCTGAGCAACTGTGAGCTCACCCTGCTGGAGAGCCGGAATTACGACCACCACGCGTTTGCGCCGTAAAAATCATGAGCATGTGAAAGATGCTCTCGGACTGAAACATTGACGACAAAACTATGCGGGCTAGATGAGTAGCGATGCGTGGTGCGCAATGCCATGGAACAGTCGTGCTCAGTCATAGGGCGAGACCCGAGATGACAGAGGACCAAGAATCTGGTATGGTCAAGTAATTTACACTCGCCTCTTTACTTTTCTAGACATAGTTTCACGCGTTTCCGACTGGCTGACATAATGATTGACAGATTTTGGACGTGTGCGCACCCCGTACACGGACTCCAATGATTAGCGGATTGAGGGGATCCGGCAGGCTTTCGGATGGCCAAGCCGTGTCCATGTCTTCGCCTGTCCCTATGTCTCATCTACCTTATCTGTCAGATAGGCTGCGAGCACCATTAGCCTTTCATCTTGGTTGGGAAGGCTAGCGTCTTGCTATTGTTAGGCAGTGATGCTTTCCATCGGAGAAACTGGTCAACATGCATACCGTCATTCGCTTTCCAGACCACGGACGGGCCATCCAGCAGATCCACGTTCCAAAGTTCCGTTGCATGTCGACCCAAACGTACTAACGTCAACAAACGGCTCCCGTAAACTTTTCCGGCCTCTTCGATAGCTTGGGTCACCGTGTCAAAGCTTCGACATAGATCCGTTTCCGACATGGCCTGTCATCGATCGATCTCAGCTCCAATTGCTATGTGGTGATTGTAAATCACCCTTGGATACAAATATACCCAGCTTGCTCCATCCCCAGATGTTTGTTCCTCATACCACGCCTTTCCATTTCCTCGGGTTGTTTGGCCTACTACCCAGGATTCACCCTCACTCTATTCCATTTTCTGTTTAATTTGCAGATCTAAGAGATCTAGTTGTAACATCTCTCATTGAAGGATCCTTCCCCGTAGTATCGAAACTCTCATTCCAATTCAGACGACATACTCAAGTCTCTCTGCAGAATCCACAGATATTCTAGCTGTTCCAGCAGCAGCCTTGATTCTCTCCTTTTCCGTCTACCTCCGTATTACTCATTTATATCGAACTTCATAACGTGACAAGTCTGCCCGTCATGAATGTCCTTTTATTCGGAGACCAGACCGCGGATCAGACTTCCCTTCTCAGAAAGGTTGTCAACCGTAAGGAGAATGCTCTGCTCCAGACCTTCTTGGATCAAGTTAGTGCGGCTCTCAGGGACGAAACCAAGAAGCTTCCCAAAACTATCCGGAGCACCATTCCCGACTTCTTGACTGTCAGCCACCTTGTCGAGGCCTACGTCGAGAAGGGCAACAAAGTTCCACAGCTCGAAAGCTGTCTAGTCACAGTAGCTCAGCTAGCACACTTTATTGGGTAAGATTATCCAAATCAATGTGTTTTGAAATCATGGCTAAGTTTTTTAGATATTACTCGGAGCATCCTACCGAGCTTCCCAATGCGGCCAATACCCGCATCATTGGTCTTTGTACCGGTCTTTTGGCTGGTGCTGCCATTGCTTCTGCTCGTTCTTTGACCGAGCTCATTGCTCTTGGTATTGAAGCAGTCAAGATTGCCTTTAGAGCTGGCAATATCACGGGAACCGCCAAATACGCGCTTGAGCAGGTCTCCAATGCTCGAGAGACCTGGTCGACGATTGTGACTGGTACTTCAGAGCAAGGCGCCAAAGATGCCCTAGACCGATTCCACAAGGAAAAGGGTATCGCTGCTACAAGCCAGGCCTACGTTAGCGCTGTCAGTGTTATGGCCGTTACCATTTCGGGTCCTCCCTCCACTTTGAAACGCGTATTTTCTGAATGTGACGCTTTGAAGAAAAACCACCGCGTGCAGATTCCAGTCTATGCCCCATATCATGCGCCACACCTCTATAGCGATGCTGACATCGAACGAATCCTCGATGAAGAGACTCGTGAGGTGCTCAAGCAATTCAGACCTGCAACTCTGATGCATTCTGCAACCACAGGCAAATGCCACACAGCAACTGATGCTCTTGAGCTTGTCGAGCTCGCTCTCCGCGAAATCCTTCAACTCCCCGTCCGCTGGGATTACTTGCTCGAGGAGTGTGTCTCCCAGGTTACTACCAAGAGCCAGAGCGAGTGCACAGTCACAGCAATTGGCACTACCAATGTCGCCAACAGCCTCGTGTCTGCTCTAAGGGCCGGTGGCCAATCTGTGGTTACCGTCAAGGACCAGTCTTCTTGGGCTTCTCCGTCTGACGAGGTCCTGGGCAAAACTCAAAACGACAAAATTGCCATTGTCGGTATGGCTGGTCGCTTCCCAAGCGCTGCCAGTCACGAGGCTCTCTGGGATCTTCTCATGAAGGGATTGGACGTTCACCGCGAAGTTCCCTCGGACCGTTTCGATGCCAAGGCTCACTGCGATCCTTCTGGCAAGGGAAAGAACAAATCCCATACTCCCTACGGATGCTTCATCGATGAACCTGGCCTTTTCGATCCCAGATTCTTCAACATGTCTCCTCGTGAAGCTGCCCAAACCGATCCCATGGGTCGTTTGGCTTTGGTGACAGCCTACGAGGCTCTCGAAATGTCTGGCTATGTTCCCAACCGGACCCCCTCCACAAAGCTCCACCGTATCGGAACCTTTTATGGTCAGACTTCCGATGACTGGCGTGAAATCAATGCTGCTGAAAATGTCGATACTTACTTTATTACGGGTGGTGTCCGAGCTTTCGCACCAGGTCGTATCAACTACTACTTCAAGTTCAGTGGTCCGTCTTATAGCATTGACACTGCTTGCTCGTCTTCCCTCGCCGCTGTTCAACTGGCTTGTACATCGTTGTGGGCGGGCGACTGTGATACTGCTTGCGCTGGTGGTCTCAATGTCCTAACCAATCCGGACATTTTCTCTGGTCTTAGCAAGGGTCAGTTCTTGTCCAAGACTGGTAGCTGCAAGACTTACGACAACAACGCTGACGGATACTGCCGTGGTGATGGTTGCGGTACTGTCGTTCTCAAACGTTACGAGGATGCCATCGCTGACAAAGACAACATCCTTGGATGTATTCTTGGTGCGGCCACCAACCATTCCGCCGAAGCGGTTTCAATCACCCACCCGCATGCGGGTGCTCAAGAGTTCCTTTACAAGAGGGTGCTTGCCAATGCTGGTGTCGATGCTCATGACATTTCCTACGTAGAAATGCACGGTACTGGTACTCAAGCTGGTGATGGTATCGAAATGACTTCGGTCACCAACGCCTTTGCTCCTCGCAACCGTCAACGACGGCCCGAGCAAACTCTTCACTTGGGTGCTGTCAAAGCCAATATTGGTCACGGTGAGGCTGCATCCGGCATCAACTCCTTGATCAAGGTTATGATGATGTTCAAGAAAAATGCCATTCCCGCAAATGTTGGTATCAAGGGTCAGATCAACCAAACTTTCCCCAAGGACTTGAAAGACCGTAATGTTCACATCTCTACCTCCGCTGTCGACTTTCCCCGTCATGGTGCTGAAAAGCGCAAGATTTTCTTGAACAACTTTTCGGCTGCAGGTGGTAACACTGCCATCCTTCTTGAGGATGGTCCCCTACGTGAGGCTCCCAAGGCTGTGGACCCACGAGGCACTCTCCCAGTCACAGTGTCTGCACGATCTATCGCCTCACTCAAGCGAAACATTCAGCGTCTTCAGGAGTTTATCAAGGATACCCCAGAGGCTACCCTTCCCAGCTTGTCCTACACCACGACTGCACGTCGCATTCAACACAATTATCGTGTTGCATTCTCGTTGGCTGATATTTCCCGGGTCAATGACTCACTTCAGTCGCAGTTGAAGGACTCCTACAGCCCTGTGCCGATGATCCCAACTAAAGTTGCCTTTACTTTCACTGGTCAAGGATCGCAGTACACTGCTCTCGGCAAGGCCCTCTACAACGACCTCAAGTCTTTCAAGGCTGACATTGACTCGCTCGACAACCTTGCTCGCATTCAGGGTCTTCCATCATTCATCCCTCTTCTCGATGGTACTGATGTTCAGACTCTGTCACCAGTTGTTGTCCAGCTTGGAATGGCTTGTATCCAGGTTGCCCTTGCTCGCATGTGGGCTTCTTGGGGCGTCACTCCTGTTGCCGTCATTGGCCACAGCTTGGGTGAATATGCGGCGCTCCACGTTGCTGGTGTCATCTCTGCCAGCGACATGGTTCTTCTTGTTGGCCGTCGTGCTCAGCTCTTGGTAGCTGACTGCACCCCTCACACTCACGGAATGCTTGCTGTCAAGGGTAGCGTCGAGACCATTTCCAGTGTGCTTGGCTCTCGCATGACCGAGATAGCCTGCATTAACGGTCCCGAGGAGACTGTTCTCTGCGGTAGTGGTGAAGTCGTCGAGGCCGCTCAGGAAACTCTTGGTAGCCAAGGCTTCAAGGCTACGAGGCTCAATGTGCCTTTTGCGTTCCACTCTGCTCAGGTCACTCCCATCCTTGAGCCATTCAAGGCTGTTGCTTCGTCTGTCATCTTCAACACGCCGCAGGTCCCTGTCCTTTCTCCTCTCACTGGTGAGGTCATTAGAGAAGCCGGTGTCATCGGTCCTGATTACCTTGCTCGCCATGCTCGCGAGACTGTCAACTTCTTGACGGCTCTTACCACTGGTCAAAAGGAGAAACTTTTTGATGACAAGACCTCGTGGCTTGAGATTGGAGCTCATCCAGTTTGCTCTGGCATGGTCAAGTCTTCGCTTGGCACTACCCAGACTGCTCCTTCTCTTCGTCGTGGTGAAGACCCATGGAAGACCATTTCTAGCAGTATCTGCACTCTATACACTGCGGGCGCATACATTGACTTTAATGAATTCCATGTGGAGTTCAATGACGCTCACGAGCTTCTTCCGCTACCTACCTACAGTTTTGACGAGAAGAAATACTGGCTCGACTACCACAACAACTGGACACTCACCAAAGGAGAGGCTCCACAGGTTGCTGCTGCTCCAGCTGCTCCAGTCGCTATTGAGGAGCCAAAGTCTAAGCTCTCCACCACCTCTTGCCAGAAGATTGTGCGCGAGGAGCTCCACGCCAACTCTGGTACTGTTGTTGTCCGCTCCAATGTTGCCGAGCCCAAACTCCACGCTGCTTGCATTGGTCACCAAGTCAACCAGACTCCTCTTTGCCCATCATCTCTCTACATGGATATGGCAATGACTGTTGCAGACTACTTGTACAAGGAGCTTCGACCTTCTGGTCCTGAGAAGGGTTACAATGTCAGTAAGATGGAGGTTGGTAAGCCCTTCATCGCGAAGGTGCCAGCTCCTCCCGAAGGACAGTTCTTCGAACTTGAGGCTACTGCCGATCTTGAGCAGGGCTGCGCCTTCCTCAAATATAGAAGCGTCACTCCTGATGGCAAAAAACTGATTGACCACGCTCACTGTACCGTCAAGTTTGAGGATAAGGAATCTTGGACTGAGGAATGGAATCGCATCAGCTTCATGGCTCAGAGCCAGATGGACCAATTGCAGCAAAAGTTGGACAGAGGTGAGGCTGACAAATTCAATCGTCCCATGGCCTACAAGCTGTTCAAATCTTTTGTTGATTATGGCCCCAAATTCCGTGGTATGGAATCCGTTGTTATCGATGGCAAGCTATGTGAGGCAACTGCGAATATCCAATTCCAGACTACAAAGGAAGATGGTGAATGGACTGTCGCTCCATACTGGGTTGACAGCATTTGCCATCTTGCTGGTTTCATTTGCAATGCTTCTGAGGCCTTTGACTCCGAACAGTTTGCTCACATCTCACATGGTTGGGGTGCTATGCGCATTAAAAAGCAACTGTCTGCTGACAAAAAGTACCGCAACTACGTTCGCATGCTTGAAGCACCCAACAATGTCTCAGTCGGTTCCATCTACATCTTCGAGGGTGACGAGGTTGTGGCGGTCTGTGACAGCTTGAAATTCCAACAAATTCCACGCCGTCTGCTCAACACGTTCTTGCCTCCCCCAAAGAAGGCTGGCGAAACTGCTGCCATTTCCGCTCCCATCAATGCTAGGGCTACTCCGGCTAAAGCTGCTCCCGCCAAATCTGTGGCTTTGGCTCAAGCCCCAAAGGCTGCTGCGAAGCCAGCCAAAGCTGCCAAACCCGCCAAGAAGGCTGCTCCTAAGACTGGTGGTTCAACCATCACTTCTCGCGTGATGAAGATCATTGCAGAGGAGACAGAAGTTGATATGTCTGAGCTTGTCGATGGTGCCGCTTTTGAAAACCTTGGCGTTGATTCACTCCTGTCTCTCACTATCTCCGCAAAGTTCCGTGAGGATCTTGACCTCGAAATCAGCCCCAATCTCTTCACTGACTTCCCCACCGTTGGTGCCATGAAGCAATTCTTCTCGCAATACGACGGTAGTGCTCCGGCTGCCGAGGCTGAGGATGACTCTGATAGTGAATCCGAGCAATCTCAAGATGAGCAGGAAACAAGCACACCCGCCAGCTCTGCCCCAAGCGAGAACGGCGACGAAGTTGAGGAAAAGTCGGCACCTGCTGCTACCGAAGGTGGCGTTAGTGTTGCTCGCCAAATTGTTGCCCAGGAGATGGGTGTTGACATCTCTGAGGTTGTTGATCAGGCTTCCCTCTCCGAAATGGGTATGGACTCGCTCATGAGTTTGACCATCCTGGGCGCTCTCCGAGAGGCAACCAACATTGATCTTCCATCCGAGTTCCTTGTCACCAATGACACCATCGAAGACATTGAGAATGCTCTCGGTATGCGACCAAAGCCCAAGGCCAAGACTGAGGTGAAGGTGAGCAAGACTGAAAAGAAGCAAGAGAAGAAACAAAAGGAACCTGAGCTTGAAAAAGTCAATGCCAAACTCATGGACATTTCCAAGTTTCCTCCTGCTACATCCGTCCTTCTCCAGGGAAATGCCAAGATCGCCACCAAGAAGCTTTTTCTCTTTCCAGATGGCAGCGGTTCGGCTACCTCTTACATCTCCATTCCCAACATCTCCCCTGACTTGGCTGTCTACGGTCTCAACTGTCCATTCATGAAGAACCCTACTCAATACACTTGCGGCATCGAGGGTGTGTCTACAATCTACCTCGCTGAGATGAAGCGTCGCCAACCTCAAGGTCCATATGTTATTGGTGGTTGGTCTGCCGGAGGTGTCATTGCCTACGAAGTCGCTCTTCAACTTCAAGCCATGGGTGAGAAGGTCGAAAGGCTCGTACTTATCGACTCTCCCTGCCCTGTCGCTCTCGAGCCTCTTCCAGCCCGTCTTCACCACTTCTTCGACTCTATTGGACTTCTCGGCACAGGCAAACCTGGTGGAACTCCTGGCTGGCTTCTCCCTCACTTCGAGTACTCTATCAAGGCACTTGATCAATATGAACCCAAACCCATGGCAAAGAACCAACAGGTTCCAACTTATGCTGTCTGGGCCCGTGAGGGTGTCTGCGGAAAGCCTGGTGACCCACAACCACCTCCAGCTGAGGGTGAGGATCCCAAGCCGATGAAGTGGCTGCTTAACAACCGTACCGACTTTGGCGACAATGGGTGGGGTCAACTTCTTGGCACAGAGAACATGACATTTGCTACTATGGACGGCAACCACTTCACGATGATGCGGGATGAGCATGGTGAGACACTTGGTCGTCTGCTCCGGTCTGGCTTGAACCTCTCATGACAGACATACTATCTACCACCAGAATGATGTAATCGCTCCCTCAGCAATGATTTTGGTTTGCGATGTTATCTTGTACATGTGCTTCAGTGCTTCATGTGTTTGAGTCACTGATACAGGAATGGAATTGTTTGGAAAGGATAGAGCGGGTAACTGTCATTAGCATGTTTTGGGAAGGCGGTGTTTGTGTTTATTGCCTTTGTAATGTCACGCTCCTTAATATTTCTTTAGAATTAATTCAAAGTAGGCCCAACTTTCTCTCCTGCACTGCTTCACTCGAAGCTTTGGACAGGTCATGCATACTTCCTTTGTGACTTGCACAACTATATTCACTACTGCACAGGACAGAAATTCTCCTTGTACTGAATCGCCGATTGAACCTTAGTAAAAGCCAGCAGAAGTCGTCAACAGTCCTAAATCACGTCAAAGTTTACGAAATCAATAAATCCTTCGTGACTCCATCTCCTTCACGCTGCATCGTACACGTCTGCCGCGCTCGGCCGAACTCCGAAACAGCACAGATTGCGATCGTCCACTGTCCCAAATGAGCGTCAATTAGGGCTTTTCGGACAATTGGGAGGGGGAAATAAAAAGACAGCGCGCAGGGAACAGCGTTACCAATCATAGTGCAGCGTGCAGAAGCGAAGCCACGCGAGTAACACGATCGGTGATCGGCTGTGCAACCGTCCCCCTTGCCCGAGAATTGAGCCTCAGACGGCAGAATTAGAAACCAGACTAAAAGATTAGCGCTCGGCCTTGTATGATTACACCGTATTGTAACTTTTCGACCTATCGAGGGTCGGCTAGCTGGCGTTTCGGCCCGCGCATCGCGTGTTGGAAGACGTTGCGAGATGCACGTCGGGATTCCTCCTCACAGCGGGACGGAGAGAGGGATATTTCTTTTGCGAAATGCAATATGAGATCATTGGCCTGGACGTCACAGAACTGGCAGAGAAAAAAAAAAAAACGATAATCCCACGTGTAGCCTTCGTATAATGGCCACGATGTGGGAAAAAAAAAAGAAAAAATCCCCACCCCCAACATAAGAAGTCGCAGGCCAGCGCTCTTCTCGTTTTTCCCCCATTTTCACGAACTGGTCTCGCCGGGACGCCCACTGGCTCCCCACCGTCCAAGCCTCTCTCTCTCGCGTGCGTACGCGCGCTCGCTCGCTCACTCTTACCCCTCTTCGAATATGCTACTGCATACACGGAAACGCGCAGTCCTTGCCTTGGCTCTCGCGAAAAGCTGACGACTTACAAATCAATGTCGCAAAATGCCAAGAATCGATTTCCCTGCGAGAGAGAGGGATTTGTGCTCAGAAAAAGATGCCTCCATGGGGGCCTTGAATAGTCGGGCATAATGCGGTTCCGGAGCGCCGACTTTGTCTGTTCGTTCAGCTGCAGAAAAAAGTGGTTCGTTCAATGTCCCTGTCCACCGAGCTGGCTGTGCCCAGAGCGTTTGCTCGGCACGCGTGGTGTATTATCAGTAATCTAGCATTTTCCTGATCTCTCGAACCGCGGCGTAATCTCCCTCCTCCGTGCCTTTGCTCATCCATGTAGTTGTCAGGCAGCAGCAATAGGTAGATGAGCTCGACAATCAGGTCTCGCCACACGTATGGCGCGACTTTCTCCCTTCCTAGTAAGTTTCCCGGTCTGGGCTCACGGCGCTGATGGCCCCACGCCTGGCGCGCCTGAGAAGGAGCGCTGCCGTGATTATCTACATATAGATATCTGGGGTGCTCCTGGAGCTAGGGAGCGGGACGGGAGGGTGAGGGTGAGAGAGGGGCGGAAGTGGTCCGATGGGGTGCTGAGGTTGATCAGGCCCCGGTGGTCAGCTTCCTTCGCGACATGTCGAGCTTTAGGCTCTCTGGACGAGAGTGCTGACGTTTGGGGAGGGGCAAGGATGGACAAGGCTTAGCAATGGATGATTTGGGATTGGGGGGGAATTTAGTGATGAACAGTGAGTCGTAGAGGATGGAGGGAAATGTCTTGCAGTGTTTACCGGAAGTTTCTTCGATCGAGATCTAGTAGTATTAGATGCAGTAGACTGCGCGAATGGTAGCATGATGTGTAGGCTTTGAGACATTTTGAAGTGGTATGATTTGGAATTAGAAATGGTTGGGTTCATTTTGGGGCTGATAAATCGTGTTGACTTGAATATACGGGATACTGCAGTTTGAAGTCTAGCAGCAATGCCTCTTGGAATAGACCATCGACTCGTGATTTAGCACGAATATTCATTCATAGGTATCGCTCAATAATAAGGAGAGTTGAATGGCAAAACGAATATTTGGGTCGAAATGCATTTTGTTTGATGTTGATGTTCTTTGTTCGTAGTGATTGGCCGCTCGCTCCATGCCCGACGCCTCCCTTCTACATCATCGACGTGCGCGCTCTCAACTGTACGACTCATGAGCAAATGCCTAGTCTTAGCGCTTCTATCAGGCGATGTTAAGTTCTGTGGTATATGGCTGGAGAACCTTGCAATTTACGTGATTGCGATTCGCAGGTCCCAGCATGCGAGAAGACGAGAAGACGATGCGGGACGGAGGTTCTGAATGAATGTCAAAAAGTATGTCAGTCCAATTTGTATTATCCTATCTATGTCTGACCTAGATGCAGGTAGCGTAACGAGCAACATCAATCATCAACCCATCCCATTCATTACCATGAGCCTTCATTGGTACATTAAGAGAGAGGAGACAAGAAAGACATGTACATGGAAAGATAACAACGTCAATGACTTTTGGTGATCAGCAAGTGGAGCAAATGAAGGAAAAGAACAAAAAAAGAATCAACAACATCAAAGACATCTTCGTTTCATTACTTGAAGTTGGGAAGTGCGATAAATATTACTGTCATGTCGGTCGCCATGTCGGTCGCCAAGGAGATGGTCAAAGTGTTCCATTATAGCAGCGCAGCAAACGTGAGTGCCAGCATGAAGGTAAGTGGTGGAGGTGCGGTTCGTTTGAGAGCGTTGCCGAAGAAAGGAATGGGCTTGCTGGTGCCGGTATAGTTGCCATCCGGTCCTCCAGCATTGACGGTTGTACTCATGCCTCCGGCAAGACTCGTCGAACTTGCAGCCCCAGAATCTCCGGTTCCGGTTATCGACCCATTTGAGCCAAGCGAAAAGCTTTCAGTGACCGAGAATGGTGGGCTGCCATAACCCCCGGACACAGCAGAGGTTTGAGGGAATCCGGTAGGCGCCACTGAAATAGTGGCCAGTGAATAGAACGTCGATGTGCCGTTGATGATGGTGAGTGTAGACGTCTCGTCCCCAGAACTAGAAGTA
This sequence comes from Astrothelium macrocarpum, assembly GCA_021030915.1. Classification (NCBI taxonomy): domain Eukaryota; kingdom Fungi; phylum Ascomycota; class Dothideomycetes; order Trypetheliales; family Trypetheliaceae; genus Astrothelium; species Astrothelium macrocarpum. Next base: position 187,620 of record JAGEMR010000035.1, on the reverse strand, counting down.
GGTACTGGAGTTGCATCACTTGAGATTGTCAGTGCAGTTGAGTTATCTCCAGCACCAGTGGCAGTTGTCGAGGATGAACTGAGACCAGTGATCGTTGCTGTTGTCGAGTTCTGGTATGGAGGAGTAGGTGTGGGTCTTGAAGACGACTGGCTGGGGGGAGAGCTTGCTGTAATATTTGCAGCACTGTACGTGGTTGTTGCACTGCTTGTCAAAGGAGGCAAGCTGATTGGTGGGAAGGGAATTCCTGGCAATGATGTGATGAAGAGAGTGGACGTCTGAGACCTCGTAAGGGTTGATTGAACATTTGTGGTGCTGTTAATGCCAGTGGATGTTGGAATTGACGACGACGATTGAGAGATCACTGAAACTGATGGCAAACCCGGTGCTGTCGGAGGCGAACTTGTGGTCAGTGACTCTGAGGGAACACCCGGTGCTGTCGTAGGTAAGCTTGTGATCAGTGAGTCCGACGGAAGTCCTGGTGCTGTCACGGGTTCGGAGATGACTGTGCTGCTATCCGCTACGGTTGGAGTTGCTAACGTCACGGCAGAAGTTGTTCCTGGGGTATAGGTAATTTGACTCGTATAAGACGTTGTTAGGGTCAGTGGACAGAGAGTGGTCGTCAAAGCAACCGTGGAAGTGACTACGGATGCGGACGAACTATCTGGACAGTCTGATACCGAGGATGGGCATCCATAGGAAGTGACCTCATTCGTGGTATAGACAACGGAAGGTGAGATGGCAGGTTGATACTCAATGACAGAAATGGTGGATGTCAAGACACCAGAAGCAGGAGGATCCGCAGGTGGATCAGCGGGTGGATCAGCAGGCGGGTCAATTGAAGCTGAGACGTTGGAAGCAGGAGCTCCATAGGCTGCAAAGGAGAAACATCATGGTCAATAGAGTTCTAATGGTAAGAAGGGAAAGATGGAAAGTGGGCTCAGTACCTTGGCGCGGCAAAACATTTACTGCTGGGGATGCCTGGATGATTGGAGCAGCAAGAGCCGCCACGAACAACGACTTCATGTTGAGGACCATTCTTAATGGTTCGACTAATGGCAGAAGTGGAAAGGCTAAAGAGGCTTCTGAAGGCAGTCTCTTGAGAAAAAATCAACTTGATAAAGGAAACCGAATTGGAATGTGATCAAGTCAAAGACGAAGGAGTGCCTGGGAATGGACAGTCGAAAGAGGTCTGAGAGAAGAAGAGGAGGGAAAGGCGAGAAAGCGGCTTGATATACCCATTTGAACGAATGTTTACGGTGCAGCAGCCATCAAGACGAGAAGCTATGCGACTTCCTTGTTGATAGCCGGAAGATGGCATCAACGCGTAATTGCTGGGCAGGAGTCGAGAGTCAAGGCAAACCGAACATGGTAAACCGGCAGTCACCAACGCTCTGAGGTAAGTGGGCCAACAACAGTGCTCTATGAGGTAGGTGCAGATTCAGTTGTATCAAAGCGATATCCCAGCATGATTGTATCTGGGCATTGACCGAACTATTGGAATGTGAATTAAATTTTCTGAGATTGAAAAACATCACATTTCTCGTACATTCTCATACTATTCATCAAATGCCGATTTGTCTACGATTGTTGGCCTTCGTCAGTATTCATTGCAACTTCTTTCCATAGCAGTGAGATGAACAAATCTGTGCTGTGAGGTCAGATGGGAAGAGCCATCTTGAACTTCCTTGTTGTACAAGGCAAGATAGAACGTGTCTCATGCAGGTACCATCTATGCTATGACGCGTGCTTGGTTACTCACTGCATCACGCTCGCTTAATGTGCTGCAAGCGCAAGTTTGTGTTACACGCGCTTGCTCTGCCAGGCACAAATCTGCTTTTCTCGCCCTGCCACTCACCTCTCTCCTTCACAGTCCATTCAAGCTACTCTGCAGTCTACTTTCCAGACAGCTCAACGCTCTATCTCTACGCTCAACCACCACTGCAGACTTCCCTATCTCTGTAAGTTCTTCAATTTCCATTTTGGATCCACTCACCGCTCGTGCTTCATTCGCCTTCTAAAAACAGTCACCATTTCGAGATTGTGTTACTTGGAGTGCCACTTGCTGCTCTTGAAATTTTTATTGCCTCGTTCAGGAATCCATCAATTGACGCACGACGCCATTCTCAACAACCCACAATCGCATTACTAACCTGATCCAGATCAAGAATCACTACCAATTCAACAAGCTCTCACTCAGTAGAGTCAAGATGCATCTCACCAAAGCAATCGCCGCCGCTCTTGCTTTCGGCTCTTACGCCACTGCCCAAATCCTGCCTGACGATTTTCTCTCATCCATCGAAATCCGTGCAGATAGCATGAGCATGGGTACAAACTATATACTGATTTGACTTTTGATGAATCTGGATTAGCTAACATTTGACAGGTGCCACTGTAACCGTCACTGTGACTACAATCCCCGACTGGTGCACCACATCCCCCACTGCGTCTATCCCGCTTTCGTCTATCCCAGCTATTCCCACTACATTTACAATTCCAGCGCCTTCTCTCCCTGCTCCTACTGGGCTTCCCCCTTCTGAATCAATCCCCACGGGATCAATTCCCACAGGCTCAGTACCCATAGGTTCAGTCCCCACAGGCTCTATTCCCGCAGGCTCTACTCCCGCTGAATCTACCCCATCTGCGTTTCCTCCAACTGGATCTCCCTCTCGGCCATTTCCAGTTACCTCGGCCTCATCCACTTCAGCACCAACAGTCCCTGCTTTTAGCTCAGCCACTCCTGCCAGCGAATCTACTCCAGGAATTCCAGTACCGACTACTTCAGAGACGGAGACGACCCCACCACCAACTCCGATTCCTACGCTTGGGGGCTCAAGCAGTAGTGAACCATCTATTCCAACTTCTTCTGCTGCCGCCACTTCCACTCTCAGCAATCCAAGCTCTTCGGGCATTCTCTCTCCGCCGCCTGGTCCAAATACGTCTGCAGGCATCCCAACTGGACCTCCAAGGCCATCGCCGACAGCTTCAAGTTCAACCACCACAGGCAGCTCCGCTTCACCCAACCATGCTGTGTTCGGTCTGATTCTTGCCGCTCTCTTCGCAAATGTCATTTTTATGATGGCATAGATGACTTTACTTGATTGTCTGCTGAAATATGCTGAATGTCGGCGTATGGTGCTCTAAAATTCCAAATTCTAAGTCAACACATCAGCCGTAATGAAAGGGATAAGGGGACGGGCTGGTCGTGGGCAGGATAAGTTGCAATTAATGCATGTTTTCACTTTCTTTTCTCTTTATGGCTCGCCACTTAAAGCCTGCCTTGATGGTCACAGATCCTGTTCATTCGACGATAATGGTATCGAAGTAGCTAGAAGCTCCAATGCAATCACTTGTCATATTTTAATAAAATCTCTACGCTTTGTAACGTTTAGTCTGAATCGCTCCCCTTACGAGAGATAAAATATATTGATAGACTGCGGTCGAATTGTCCTTCTACCTATGGAATTTACCGTGCTTTGAAACGCCTTGCTATGCATCACCAGATACACCGAAGAGAACCTCCGCTGTACAATTACAATGAGAACTCATTGATCGGCTCATAACTTCTCAACCTCTTCTCTCGCTGTACATAGAGGACAGCCTTTCCGAATGGCTCTCCGAATGACATGTGCATGCGCAACTTTTGCTCCAACGCTTCGTGATGATGAGCCTTCCGCATCAGCTTGGAACCTCGCTTGAAGATCTTCAGCAGCTCGCACATTATCTTCATTCCCTTCACTGGAATCCAATATGCACGATAAATGGAACACATGCCCACACGCAAACCCCACCAATGTATCTCTTGTCTCCTCTGCGGTAAATCGCTCACGACACTTAACACAACATCCCGGTCCCGCCGGCTCCTCCACCTTATCCTCATCCTCGTCCTCACCTTCCACAACCCCATCCTCCCCACCCTCCCTCTTCACAACTCGAACCTCCTCCTCCTCCCCCCCTCCCCCAACCTCAAACCTCACACCCCTCCCCCTCCCCTCCCTCAACCGCGCCATCCCCCCCGCCACCTCGCCCCTCAACACCCTCGCCACCCCGGCCGCAATCTCCGCCTGAATCTCATAACCCCGCAAATACGTGCCCACGGCCTCCTTCAACCCCTCCACCACCATCCCCGCAGGGATCGCACGCACCAGCTCCTGCCCCCTGCCCCCCAGCCCCGTGCCTACCTCCGCCAGCAGCCCGCGCAGGAACTGCGGGCTGCGCACACCCTCGCGCACCAGCTCGCCCCACAGCTCCGCGTCGCCGTCTTGCGAGCCCGACGAGGCTTCCTCGCGCACGAACGCCACGGCAGCAGCGGGATCGGCGAGCTGCGTCACGATGGTGCGCAGCGCGGCGCGGGATTGCCCGGTCTGTGCGAGCAGGTAGACGAGCTCGCGCGTGTAGCCGCGCTCTTCGCAGAGGGTGATGGCGGAGGGGAAGGAGTAGGTTTGCGCCGTACGGAGGAGCGGGAGGAGGAGTGCGCGGTCGTAGGTCGCGAAGAGGCGGAGGGTTAGGTCGGGGAAGTGCGTGGTGAGGAGGGCGCGGCCGTCGGTGATGAGGCGGTCGCGGAGGTGTGTGCGTGGGAGGTGGTGTTGGTGGTGGAGACGGCGGGTGGTGGTGGTGCGGGAGGGAGAGGAAGGGGGGTTGAGGAGGCCGTCGGATGCGTCGCCGTTCCAGAGGGCGCGGAGGTAGAAGAAGAGGAAGGGTTCGAGGGTAGGGTCGGCGGTGGTGAGTTGGGATACGACGGTGGCGGGTTTGACGAGGCCGTGGTGGGCTTCGTCGACGAGGAGGGTGATGGCGTCTTTGGAGTTTGAGTCGAGTTCGGAAAGTGGTGCGTGCTCGAGCTGGGATTTGGAGATGCGGAGGAGGATGAAGCCGGGGATATCGTCGGAGATAGCATCGAGGAGGTGGTGGGTGGAGATGAGGCGCATGGCTTCGTCGGCGTTCTGGAGTTTGATACAGCAGCGGAGGGCGTCTCTTGGGCGTCCGTCTGCAAGGTAGAGTTTTTCGAGCGCCTCCATGAGGATTCTCCAGTCACGATCTTCGATGCCGTCTTCTTTGGTATTTTCAGTCACATCACCGCTCTTGAGTTTTGCTTCGATGGCAGCAATCACGCTACTGATATTGAAGAGTCCGGGATCCCATTGTTGCAGGAGGTCTTTGAAGTGCACTCGGTCTCTCGCAATGTAATGACCCAGGACGACCTCGTACACCATGCTGGGCAGTGATGGTTTGAGTGTCGTCGTGGGGATGTGAGGAGTAATCTCATCAAATTTGCCAGCCTCTGCAAATGTCCACACCCAATGTTCCCATCTCGAAGACGTCCCTAGCACTTTGCCGGCCACACGTCCCGCATCTTCCCAATGATGTTCCGAAACTAATTGCTGAAGCCACAAGTCACCAATCCGTCTCTTTTCTTTTTCAACTGCCGAGTTATGTGCTTTGCCTGCAGAATAAGTGGATTGGGAAGCTGCATCATCAGCAAAGAAATCCGCAAGACTTTGCTGTGGCTTGGCAGGAGTGCTCGGCGCCGAGTCTGACGCTCGATCACTCGCTGTCGAAGCCAGCGCCTCAGGGTGTTTGTCAAGTAATTCCCAGGCTTCTCTATATTGCTGCCGCTCTAGAAACCAATCTAATCGATCGCTCTCATCGCGCTTTACAGCAAGAACACAGTCATAAGGGCTATGGAGGAAGATCTTGAGGCCCGGTGTGGTGACGAAAGGATGTGCGTCCGGCTTTTTGGAGATGGCAACATCTCGGGTAATGCTTGCTCCAGATGCGGCGGGTGAACCTTTGTTCTTTTCAGCAAGACTACCGTTGAGAGATCTTATGCTTGCGCCAGATGAAAAGATTCGAGTAGCATTGCGGCCCGCATCCCAGATCCCATCACCAAGAGTCTCAAAAGTACCTTTCTGAGCATGGACGATAGCTTGAGTCCGAGGTACAAAGAGTGTAGAGAGGTGATAATCGCTGGCAGATAGACTCTCGAAGCGACTAACGGATAATGTGTCTTCATCGACCACGTCTTTTTTAAAAAGATTAATCAGCCGAAGTTCTGGTGGAATACCAGTTTGACGATGTTGGCGACCACGTCGAGGGGTATCGTGTTGGCTTGATGGCAAGGGACGAGAATCGTCGTCATGAGTACGATATGCAAGAACAAGAAGCAGAGATGGGGTATAAAGCGATAAACCAGAAACAATACAATCATCGAAACGTAATCTAAAATTGTTAAAATGACAAGTGAAAGAGTAAAAGGCGTAATTACGCACTTGTGAGCAATACTGGCCATCCCAGCAGATCTTTCTTTGGCATCTCTTCCAACGCCAGAACCTCCTGTCTGCACCTGAATGACCCATGCAGCATCTCCCCAACCAACAACGAGCTTTTCGGTCTTTTTCTTCTTCACCGATGAAGAAACAGCTCGGCCTCGTTCTGATGATGCGGTCTGTTTGGCACCGTTTTCAACACCACTGGTAGAACCGTGAGCGTCTTCATCCGCTTCCAAATGTTGATCATCGATCCAATCCGCTCGAGCTTTCCATACGCTCGACATTTCTTCCCATTTGGCGGACTGTGGCCGGTCAATATGTGCTATTCTTTTCCAGGCAAAGTCCGTGTCTGCGCCATTCAGCTTGGAGTGTGATCGCATGATCTTGATGCCCTCCTCATTGACCCAAGCAACATATTTTCCGGACAACGACCATTTAATCGTGCTAACGCTTCCTTCGCCCGAATGTAATATAGTATCCTTGCCTGTATTGGATCCGATTCCAATTGACCCCAGCCATCCCGATGCTGCAGCTGCAGCACTGTTGGTATTTGCATCTGCGCTGACACCTGCTTTGCCGTCCATTGTTAATATCAGATTGCCAGCTAGACCGCCACTGAGGTATGTTCGGTCATTTTTGAAGTCCGGAGAAAGGGCTAAAGCTTGTACAGGACGTGCAAAATTGCGCAATGTAACATCCTTGGTGTCAATAAGGGAGGAGACACAGACTTTGCCATCTAAAGAGGCGGAAGCAATATATATCGCGTTGGAGGGTATATTTGGAACAATTGCTTGTTTCGGTCCTTTGCTTGGAGAGCCTGCAGCTGTGGATGTACTGAGCGGTGTCCGTGTGGGACTACTGATATCGGTAATATTTCGATGGACAGCGTCTGTCTTTGCAAACGTGGCGTTTGGTAGGAAAGGTGATACAGATATTGCTGTAATGGAGGCAGAATGAGCGCGATATGTCCGAAGAGATTGCAAGGAGGGCAGCGTGAAGACGTGCTAAAGTTTATCAGATTTCCACTACTTCTTGAAACGGCGAACGACTTACAATGTTGCCATTATGGGTGCCAATTATCTAAAATAGCTTGACATTAGTGGAAGTCATTAAAGGTGAAAATGGACTGCTGTAGTACCATTTTGTCGCCGGAGAGCAGAAATGAGCTCGTCGCATCTCCATTACGGTACAGAGAGCCAAGACTGCCGGTGAAGCGATTGTATTTGAGCTTGGGTTCATCCTCTTGTTCGTCCTCGTCTTCATCGTCCTCTGGTCTTCCTCCTGTACTTGGTGTTTCCGGTGTCTTCTGGACTTGTGCATCTTTTTCCGAGGTTGCATTGTGGTCGCCTTCACTCTCATCAGTGACTGCGCGCATACTGAATGCATTAGCTGCAATGGTAGAAGCTGAGCCCCTAATAGATGGTAATTGTCGATGCCGACGTGATGCTTGTCGCCCGGCGTTTACCGACGTCACCAGCCGTAAATCTCATGGGCACTCTTCCGTCTACATTTTCCTATACGACAAGTGATGTCCTGAACAAAATTATCCTGGCCATTGAAGTCCATGCAGGCGTTCAACCGAACGACGTTCCATGGAATTGCATGTCTGAAATCCAACTCGCCTCGTCGACAGCTCCCTCATATTACCAATCATTCTATCCGTTATCTCCAAATTCATCAGGCTTCACTCTTCAGAGCTTCCCGAATTCCGGCGCAGCGATGGCAATCTAGTATCAGCGAAGGATCAAAAAGCTCAAAGAGCCACGATGCGCCTGCAATACGAGGGGAAGATGATTCCAAGCCGTCAAAAAAGACGACGGCCGTGGGCAGGAAAACCTCTTTACGCCGAGTAGCTGAAGAAGCACAAAGATCTAGAGACAAGCTTGTTATTGGAAGTAAAGGACTGCAGTTCGTCAATCCTGATGTAGATACAAAGGTTTGGCCATCTAAAAACAACTTGGCTGAACACATTTTCTGATCACCCTGTGCCATTCAGTCCGTCACGGCGTACTCTGCCGCAGAGCAATACAACATTTACAAAGTCGCGGACACTCTACGAAGGGCGCACTTCAAGATCGATCCTTTCGAAACTGATCTGTTTCCTCAAGTCGTGCATATTCAAACACTGGGAGATGCATTCTTCACATATGCCACACAACAAACCTCGGGACAGAATGAAACTCTTGGCGATGTGTTTATTTTCCCATCTGGAACGATGGTCACTTGGAATGTTCCCATTAAAACAGCGCAATATCTCTTGGAATTAATTGAATCTGCTGCCAAAGAGCCTCACCGAGCAACTATGGAGACGGAGGATCTAGACTTTGTGGAGGATTCATCACAAAGGCAAAGCAGGATCGTTGGAGACACTATAATCCTAGGGACCAAAGTTGATTTAATCAACGATGTTGCTGGATCCGCCAAGCAAGGGCATGCTGTTGAGGAGGGTCAATCCGACCCAGAGGATCAGCGCCCTACTATAGGTATCGTACTTGCAAAGATCGCCTTTTCTTCTGGCTTTGCTCGGTCCACAAAACTAGCTGTCCTGGAAAGCCGACTTGATGGTTTTGTTGAGTCCACGCGTCAGATTCCCGATTTACTATCCACAATGACAAGATTGCGCCGGCCGAAGCGGTTTTCGAGACAGTTCATGCTACAGAAAACAGGCGAGTTGCTGAGCCTTCGCGCCCAGCTGAATCTGTATTCAGAGCTCACCGATTCGCTGCCGGACATTTTCTGGGACAGCCGGCATGAGTTAGGCCTCGAGGGATATTATGATATGGTGGGAAGGTCTTTGGATGTGGGTCAGCGGATCAAGGTGCTTAATGAGAGGATGGATTATGCCCAAGAGATCACCACTGTGCTCCGCGAGACATTGAACGAAAAGCACGGGGAGTTCCTCGAATGGTTAATTATAGGACTCATTCTGATTGAGGTCTTGTTTGAATTGCCTAGATTTCTGGACGATCGATGGTCTCGACGTACTGTTGAGATTGGCAGCTAATGGAACCACATCTCGAGCAAGTACCAGGTAGAGACTGGTAGTAAGGTGTCAAATATCCGGAACCTCTTCAGCAACCCTCAGTTCGGAACAGTGTCAAAGCCGATTCCGTGTTTTGAATTAGTGCTCGATTGTGCTGTGGAAATCTCTGGTCGCATTTCAGGTCGTTTCTTGAAAATGTGCTCCTTTGTTTGCATTTCAATCCGACTAGTGCCTGCCTCTTCAGCGCATCTTAATCAGCACGGCCAGAAGCTAGCTTGAAAGGAAATCGTCGGTCTATGGAACGTTCAAAGAGGACATTTGGGGTTCAAGATTGAGTGGGTTCGTCAACGATGATGCGGGCGTGATATCAGCACCTACCTAACTCATGGGTCTTGGGGGCCTCTCCTCACTTCTAAAACTTCTATTGCCTTCCAATGGCGATCGCCAGCTTTTCATTTTCTGTCGCCTTCCAAATCTCCATTAAAAGCACCCCTCCAGGAAATCGATCATTAGCGGCCTCGGGGTCTTCGCGTACGTTTGCACTCGTGATTGATCATACGCCCCAATATGCAATCGCCCGGAAAGGCTCGGGCTTGGGCCGATGTCGCCCCTGAGTAAGTCATTCAGTGTTGGAGAAGATTATGGCGTACTTAACAAAGAAAGTGTCTCGGGACCAGCTGTTACAGTCATTGTTGGTCACGACAAAGAGAACTTTACAATTTGTGAAGGAGTGCTATGCTCGAACTCCTCCTATTTCAAGGCCGCCCTCAAAAATGAATGGAGAGAAGCACAAACTCGTGATATCGAATTACGAGAAGAAGATGCGGAGTCCTTTGAGCTCTATCTTCAATGCTTGTCTCAGGGCAGAATAAGATTTTTAGCAGGTTTACGCTAGATAATGACCCTGTGGAACTGCATTATCAATCCTTGGACGAAGCATATTTGCTCATCTCATGTTACTGCTTAGGAGAGAAGATTCTGGATTCCGATTTCAAAGATTGTGTAATTGACGCCATGGATGATGCATTTAACCGCAAAGATGTTCACTGGGCTCCGACAGGTCAGTGCATCGATCTTCTCTGGAACCGCACTTCTCCCAGTTCCTGTGCCAGAAAGTTCATCCTCGACTATATCCTCTTCAACAAAGCATATTGTCTGATCGACTGTGATGATAATCAAGAAGTCAAAAATCCCGACTTTTGGAAGGACTTGGCAATTGCTTTGATTGAAAGAGGTTACGTTCCTAAAAGCACAACTTATCTCAAAGACTCGGACGACTGCGCCTATCATGAGCATGAGTGCCATCATCAGTATTACAAGCAAAAGTATTTGCGATGAAGCGAAGATGCTTGCCAAGATGCGAGAAGGGCTATGGTACACGAACAGAGCACAAAGAGCCACTGAGGAGCTGTACTGCTCCACAATATTCCATGAGAATCAATGGGTGAAGTTGGGGTGGTTACAGGTAATGGCCGTCGTTGGAAGATTTCCATGTGTGGTCAGAAACTATTCATACATTTGTTTTCTAAGGCATCTCGAATCATCACAGTAGCACAAAGAGCGCTTCCTCTATCTAGGCTCAATGATTCATCAGTGTGGTCTGCCTGACCAGATTCTCGGTACCGAGTGACTTGCAATCACAGATTCATCGGAGGCGATGGACGCATTCTACATCTACTTGAGTCACACCGAACCGGACTCACACTTTCGGAAGCCCTTCGCAGTAAGTTCCAATGTCATTTTGTACTGCTGCTACACAGGTATAAGTCTGCCTCCACCTAACAAGTTGAACCCGACGAAATAAACATGGAGAAACAGGTTATTCGCGGTCCGGAGGATCTCGGTCCAAAGTAAGTGTCAAGATATGATATTATAAAGTGTTTTGCTAACTAAAGTCCCAGAATCAGTGGCTCTATTGTTGCCATTCTCGTCGGTAAAGAAGATGATGCAAAAACTTTCCATGTCCATGAAGCTGTCGTACGCTCAAAGTCGCCCTATTTTGAAGCCGCCTTTGGTGGGAAGTGGCAGGAGGCAGACACCCGAGCTGTCGCCCTGGATGAGGATGACCCAAAAGTATTCGAGGTATACGTTCAATGGCTTTACAGCGGAAAAATATGGAGCGCAGCGCCAACAGATGATAAAAGGCCTCCAAGTAAGAAATTGGGTGATGGGCAAGAAGATCTTCTCCTCGCAAAAGCATATTGTCTCGGGGATAGACTCCAGGACATTTCGTTCATGGATTGCATAACGACTTCATTGATAGAGTGGTCGCGGACCATAGATGAAAATGGAGAGGACGGTATGCCAGGGATAGAAGTGGTTAATTACGTCTGGGCGAATTCACCAGCGAACGCTCCTATCCGGCGACTGCTACTAAACCTTTACGTTTACTTTCCAGATTTCCGGCCCAAATACGAAGACCTCTGCCATGAATTCCTGGTTGATTTGGCGAGGGCGTCAGCAGAGGTGCATCAGAAACATTCGGAGTTGAATCCATACAACGAGTCATTTCGCCAGACCTACTACCACAATTACGATCCTCAATCCCGAAAGAGCTTCATCGCGAGGAATAGGGAAGAAAATCGTATATCAGGCAAATCAGTACTAAGAAAATGGGATCCCTTCCAAATTGTGCTGGGACGAAGGGACGGATCGCTTGGTAGATAGAAGCAATGACTAAATTTCTTCCATGCAATTAGTTGGTTCCATTGGACTTCTGATAGCAACAGAGAAGCGAGCATGAAACGGGGGCCTTGAAGTCCCATTTAGCGAAGCTCTATTGTATATCATCTTTTCTCGAAAATATGCATTTAAAACTAAACTTGTCACGTCTGCGGACAAACCATCGACGTCGTCTGGTAACTTAAGCAGCCAGGAAGGGGCATTTCTCTCAAGACAAGAGTATGTAGTCATTTGGATGAGATATATGTGATTATCTTTCTTATGAGACGTGACTACTTTTTCCGCAAATTTCCGTCGCTCATCACCGGATATCTGTCTCCCTTTGTCACACTCTCAATCGACTCTCAATACCAGCCTCACTCGACGCTCATGTGAGTCACTCTCAGCTTGCCATATAAATTCTTGCTCCCAGTTACTGATATTTTCTATTAGTACACCCTTGAAAATAATTTTTACAACCAAAAACTATCTCATACCAGTGACTTCAACACGATCAAAGATGTCAGCAAACACAACTAGAGAACGTGCCGGAAGTGGCCTCCAGTAAGTTAAAACAATGACATCCTTTCAAGAGGTACCTCTTTGCGGGAATTCCTCTTTCCTCGATTGCGCAATACTAATGGGAACTAGAATATCGGGCAACTTCGTCAAGCTTGTCACAGGTCCGAATTTGAAGACAATTTTGGTCCATGAAGAGGTTCTCACGTCCAGTTCGCCATTCTTCAAAGCTGCCCTCAAGAATGAATGGCAGGAAGGCCAAACAAAAGAGATCCAACTGCCCGAGGACGACGAAGATATCTCAATGCTATACGTTCAGTGGCTTTACAGCGGCAAGAAAAAAATGTTGAGTGACTTTTCCGAGATCAAGCAAGCAGATTCGTATGCTGGAGCTAAAAACGAGCTTCACATGCTGCTTCAGGCGGAGATTTTTGGAGAAAAGATGCAAGATGTAGCGTTCCAGAACACCGTTCTCGATGCTCTCTACGAGTATTTTGAATGTTTGAGCGATTGGAAAACTCGTCATAGGACTGTTGTGGTTCCTGGACCAAGGTTCATCAATGAAGTCTGGGCCAAAACATCGGATACATCTCCCATGAGACGCCTAATACTAGACCGATACTGGCGGCAAGGGAAAGCAGATTGGTTGGATGTGGGAACTGAACCACACGATAACAACTTTTTGGAAGCTCTTGCCAAGAGGTTCTTCAATGCACTTGAGAACCATGATGGCGCTTACTTGTCGGGACCTCCTAATTGGAGGAAAATCAACTATCACCGACATGATGAGAAGTAATACTGTGATGGATAGAGAGGCAGACTGCAGCATGAAGTGATGGAAGAGATAGAGGAGGCCTGGCCAGGCCGCCAAAAGGGATACGAATGCAAGGCAAATTGTTGACATACGCAATATGGAGCAAGCTTGATCAAGTCACCGAGGGGATCACAGTTTCTCATACCAAAGATACATAGGCTCATCATCGACGCAGGTCAGATGACTTTTCTGGAGGAGCGAAGAAGCGCCTGCGGCTGTCGATATTTAGCTAGCCAGAGACATCAAGGAATACGGACCACTAGTTATTTTCAAACGACCAGAGGTTTGCTAATATAAGGATCCAGGAATCCCTCTGCATTTGTCTTCATATCCAAAGCTATGATTGCTTGCTTACGGGGTAGAGCCTTTCATAATTCCTAGCAGTAATCCATGGGATGGTGTTGTAACAAGAGCAACCAGGGGCCATAAACGTTAAATTCAGCAAGGCAAAATCAGGGTTTGTCTCAATAATAGTAGTCGGGTATGTTTCATCAACATACTTCAATGAGTGTTTTGATGTTCCCGATGATTCGAATCGGTGTCATGGTTGTTTTACTATGGTGTCGTTGATAAAAGATCTTGCGGTGCATAATACTCCTTTTTACGGCCCCAAAGAGTGTCAATATCATGACCTCTCCATTCAGTACCGCATGTGCAACCGCTGCTAAAAAATGCTTGATTCATAATGAGCAGATACAACACCCACTACGATCGCTACTCAAGCCAAATCACTAATGAAGTGAAGGTAACGTAATACAGCCTAAAAGCCAGCGGATGTGACGACGCCAGAAAGGCTTGGGATAGCATAAATACTTGTTAGATTTGGTGCAGCGAAGAAGTCCGAACCGACTGTTTGGTGAATCATCCCAAGCGCGGCGGAACAATCTGGATCAAGGCCGTCAGAAACAAGGACGTCAGATGTATCAGGTATTAAATTATATAACGCACTTGACTTTCGGGATAGAGTGGCGCCACTTCTTCACATCGGAAAAATATGCCAGACACCGCTCAAGCCTTATTTGAGCGATGATGCCTGCATATTATAGAAATCGGAATGAGAAAGACCTGTCGAAGAAAGAAGATTGTACTGGTGGCGAGAAGTAGACGTAGCAAGACGGCCACGGTGAAGATGAACAGGCGCCAGACCACATCCCACATAACTCTGACGGGTTCAAGAGCGGAGAAAAGAATTAATTGGCTTCTCCCATTTGTTTCCGATTGTATCGTAATTGGAGAACGTCAGTGGCGGAACCCAGATATCAAACGACGTCCGGCAATGGCCATTTTCAACATGATCCGTTTCTTCCATGGGTTTTCAAAATCGCCAAGGAATGTATGCCATATCGAAGACCAATTGATTACTCACTACCGAATTGGGAGAAATCGGAGTCACGACAGCTGTAAGAAAAGCAGAAGGGAAAAGATAGCGCTGGTGGTGCAAGATAGATGCGGATGAATGCCTTCGAACACAAGGGGAAAGTTGCAGCTGCCCTGGCCAGGTTCGCAAATCAGTACACGGATTTCCAAAAACTCAGATTCTATATCTCAGTGCCAAATGACAGGTTCAGGTTGGATAGTCTGTATCAAATCCTCCTAACGAAAAAAGGGTGCTCAGAAGTCTCCTCAGGCATTGGCGAAGGTAGTTTTCACAGCAACAACGCAGCTCGTAGACCGCACATCGAGCGTGTGCAGCCGAGAGCCTTGATAGAGTGGATGTATTCTGGATTGACCATCGTTGAAGTACACTGGGGTTTTCTCTCCAATATCTGGTGACATTGACTTGGTGTGAGGTTGTTGCCTTACCTCTAAGAGGTAAGGTCGGGTACCTACGAACTCAGGGGATCTTAGGTAATCATGTTGTGATGCGGCAAGCAAAGAAAACGTCAACACACCTTCTTCCTGTACCACACGCGTGTCTTTGCCGCAACTACCATATTCCATGACCAATCAGGGGCTCTGAAGAGCTTATCATGATCGGCCGAACGCGAACGTGTTCATAGCGAGTCACGATCGTTGTAGGGATGTCATTCGGTGATCTATCCTGCGACTGAGCGGCACGAAGACAAAATACTATGGAATCCCAAAAATTAGCCGACGCTATTAGTAGTAAACAAGTCTTTAATTCTGGCTCTCAGGCTTGTGAGCCGTCGTTGAAATACTGTTTCACCGCTCAAGAAGCTGCTATTATGCCTGTGCGTATTATGAAGTCGAAGAGCATAGAAGATGTTTCGACAATTGGAAGCGGCCTTGTTGAATCTGGTATCAGGTTTGCTGTTCGTGGCGGGCGGATGACTTTACGATTGATATTATTGATATTATTGATATTGATGCTATCGCGGCTCATGAAAA
The DNA here is from genome assembly GCA_021030915.1 of Astrothelium macrocarpum. NCBI lineage: Eukaryota > Fungi > Ascomycota > Dothideomycetes > Trypetheliales > Trypetheliaceae > Astrothelium > Astrothelium macrocarpum. The sequence goes on along the minus strand of JAGEMR010000035.1, from coordinate 172,031 downwards.
TCAAGAGGGAATGTCAGTGGCGCTGGAGCTGTTTGAGACTAAACATGCGAGGCTTGATCCATGGGTCTCATAGTTGTGAGTGGATATGTGTATGGCGGTGGAATTGTAGGACATGCTTTGAATGGTAAGTCTGCACTACAAGTTGAATATTATCAACTGACGAAGATAGATGGCATCTCTTCATCGTCACCCCGCTTTAGCCTGGTCTGCGACTGCATTTGGTCCTGTGAAGTGGTCCTCGTGGGTGTTCGCATTATGAGTGCAAATGCTTTGGAAACTCCGATCTCTGATCACACCCCGAGGTGGCCTCAACGATCTTGGAGTTAGGAGACGATTCCATATCAAGGTTATTCCATTAGGCAAGGTAGGTATCTATTATCTTGTTCACTTTTTCGATGCCATGCGTACCAATCTTAGCACTAACATTTGTGAATACACAGGATGGAGTCCTTATCCCACGATCAAATAGATTTACAGCTCCGACCTCCAGCACGGCTTCGTCATCTTCTTTCTCATTGAGGACACAAGCGAGACGCTTCATCAGCCAACTACAGGGCCATTAACGAGCATTTTGTCACAGCACTTGAATGCTCTTCGCGCTGCTCCCTTAACGAAAGTAGCCATGGAAGTCAAGAAGCTGAGGGAGGTATGCGATCTTCGGAGTCCACCATCGATTGGGGAAGATTGTAAAACAACATCACTAACCGCTTGTTGGCTAGAAATCTACTATAGCTGGTTTCCAGTTGGCAATGACCACATGAAAAGCCCGGCGACGCATCTCAAAGGCGCAGCGGAACACATTAAAGAAGTTTCTGGCAGGAGATGGGTCCCAAGTTACACGCTCCTGTATTCCGAATTTAGTTCGAATGCGGTCAAGAGAGGAGGAAATGCAATTGGCTCTGAACATGATAGCTCTCGTTGACTGGTCATTGCTATTCTGACCTACTCTAAAGCGACTAGTCAGATGACAATACCATTGAACCTGCCGCGCACTAGGCCGCGACAGCCTTTAAGCAGACGGCCAGACTTGCGGGTGTGTATAGTTTCACACAAACACCTGGGGCATACCGCATTATAGAAGGAGTCCATCTCTGTATATGAGGACTAGGAGCTTAAGGTTCTATGCAACACAAGTACGAAGCATGATCCATGTAGGTCATTCAAGCTAAATTGAACGGAGTGTGGTTGAGGGACTTGAAAATGAAGATCGATAGAGAGTGTTCAAGTGATCTTTCAGGCGTATCACACTATAATTTGTGAGGGCCACGACCCGACACCTCGCTTATTTCACTTCTATTCCGCCTCCGCTACTTTTGGACTTCTCAGATATCACTGCGGGACCTCTACATTTCATAATTGCAGGGTTACGACAATACCAAAGATGGAGTCTTCCAGCAGCGTTCGAGCTCCATCATCTCTTGCACCGAAGTAGGCAGATCGTCCACATATTTCTTGGAAGCTAAGATACACGCCTTCGCAGAGAATACGCTGACAAGCTTTCCATAGTTTTTCTGATGACATTGTGACCATACTTGGTGGAGCAAAAATGCAGAAATTTTTCATCCACGATAGAATTCTGCAGTCAAGTGCCCCATATTTCAAGGCAGCCCTCAGCGAAGCGTGGACTGAAGGCAAGAAACGACGAATTACAATGGTGGAAGATGATCCCAATGCTATGAAGATATATTTCCAGTGGCTCTACACCGGCAAGATTTGGAGTGATGCCCAAGTAGATTTGTCCAAATCTTCAGAAAGTCTCCCGGAACATGATAAAGAAATCGATGAACTTATCAGGGCGTATTGCTTCGGAGAGAAAATCCAAGACGATGATTTCAAGGACGCTGCATTAGACTGCCTTGTCACATGCACCAAAGCAAAGAACAAAGCCGGTTTAGTTTACTACCCTGGAACAGCCAATGTGTGTTTCATATGGGACAACACACCCAGCTTATCACCGCTTCGTCAATTGATACTAGATCAGAGGATGTGGGAAGTTGATGCAGACAGCGTGCGACAGATCTCGCACGTCGGTTTCCTTCAAGATCTTGCGGTGTCCCTCCGGAATATGCGCGAAGTGACCGGTGAGGCACCATATTTAGGAACAGATTTGTGTCGATATCACACACATGGTGACGCCAAACCTTGCTATAAACGCAAGATGAACGGAGGTAATGTTGGAGCTCAAGGTGCGAAGTAAGTGACCATTCATAACCTAGCTTCTTCGCAGTTTGCAGTTCGCAGGATACTAACTATCTTTTACGTTGATAGGAGACGAAAGTAGACTAGGATTCGGTCAGGATGCAGGCAGCATGCAGGCAGCATGCTATATCAGACTGCTAGAAAATCGTGAACGCGAGATGACAGTCAGCAGAATTTTTCCTACTTTGTCCAAAAGTCGACAATGGCAAGGCTCAGAATGGTACACTACGATATATAAATAGAGGCTCATTATAGCAAATTGAGAATTCCTCTATCATCCAACAACTTTATAATTGGACTTCTGGCTCAAGTGTTTTATTATTATACAACTCACAGCAGCCTGTGCACACGGGATATTGAGCTGTATGTTGAGAAGCCGTTAACCGAATTGGAAGTCTTGCGACGACGACTGATTGTCACGGCATGATCACCAGTCTTCCTGTGCTGGCCACTGACTCTCCCTTTGTGATCACTGCTCGGCTTCTTGAATATCTCTACTTTCTTGACCTCATCGTACAACTGACTAGCCGTTATCCTTTGATCTACAGGCGCAAAAATCTTGCCCAACAGCTCCGCCGCCGGCTCCGAAATAGTCGGAAAGTTTGTCTTGACAAACTCGGTTCGATTGGTGGCGTTCATGACATCTCGGAATGGTATAGTATCAAAGGGTTTGCGGTTCAAGATCATCATACCCAGTGTATAACCCAAATTCCAGACATCTGCTGCTGCGGTGTTGAAGGGCACGCGATTGGTGAGAGCGGTAGAAAATCCTACAATCGAAAGATACTATCAGTCGAGTGATAATGTTTGTAAATTGTAGAGAAAGGGCGACTGACTGGGAGCTCGACGAACATAAGATATCTCGTTCGGCGTAATAGGATCGAAATCTATGAGCTTGGTCTGGGTCATGTTCGCATTGAAGACTATATTCGCAGGCTTGGGATGAAAGTTGAATAGATGGTGTGCGTGCGCGTATTGCACCGCGCCAACGATTTGTAAGTATATCGACTGGATGGCTGCATCTGTCATTACGTTATTCCGCAAGTAATCATCTAAGTCGGGGCCAGTTGCAAGTTCCATTAGTATTACTTGCCAATCGACGTGATTGTCATTCCAACGAAACGCGTCGTATATTTGAATAAAGCTAGGATTAGAAATTTTCTTCATCAATAGATTTGGAGTTATTGAGTCCTTTTTGGTGTCCAAACGTTTGAGAGCCATCTGTGTCCCTTGACTATTTCTTGCGCGGTATACGGCGGCTGTCCCACCATTTTTAATAAGATTTTCAGTAGTAATTGTCGAATTCACAGAACCTAGGTTTACCTGGAGTTCGAAATTCTTTCCATGACCCGGATATTTCCATGATTGAACAGGATAGTTTACGGATGCTGATGCAAGTGGTTGTAGAAATGTTAATGCAAGAGGAACTATCTTTCTAAAATAATGAATCATTTGAGTGATAAAAATATTAGTAGCCGGACCAGCGACCAAGTTGAATGAATGCAGAACACGCTTTCTATTTTCCCTCTGCAACTCAATCGCTGATATATAAGTCCTGATTTGATTGTCTCTAAATGACGTTAAATGCACTTTCGGGGAGTGTTTTAAGCACCTTCTTTCCGATCCGCTTTTCCGAATACGGTCCATACAGGGATCGGTGTCCCCCTGCGGCTCTCAGAAGATCCGTGATTGTGATTGGTTAGGCTTTGCCGCAGAGGCTGACCAGCTAGCCCCAAAATGCAACATCTTTCACTATCCGACCCTTCGCTGGAATTTGTCACTGAGCATGGCACATCGTTCGCCACGAGCATCAGAAGCGATACAGCCATACCGCATGCCCGTCGGGTTTCGCGATTGAACTGCGATGGAACGCCTTGACTTAGAAGAGAATGCCCCTCGCCTGATGCATCAGCACGATGATGTGTATGGCTTGAGTTGCGCAACAAGATCTAGGAACGCGTACTTGCCAGTCCATCTGTTGATTTTCACACTACGAGACTTGTTTGCATGAAAACATCCAAAAGCCAACTAGTATGGCTTGAATCGCCAATTATTTAATATGATATCAGGTCATCTTCTACATCATAAGTGGAATATGAAATTAGAAATGTTAAATTAGAAATCTGCTTTCGACTTGTTCAAGCGAGTGACACGTGTTAAGGGTATTAGATCCAAAATCCAACCGTTAAAAAATCCCACAATCTCCGAGTTTGGAGATATGAAGACAGACTAACCCTATTCTCGGCCGAGCTTACAAAAGTCATGTTGAGCGGGCGCCATGACGCCAAACGCCTTGGCATTACCATCAATCCAGCAAAACCCCTCAAAACCTGTTTACAGCTTCTGAAAAGACTTCTCCTCTTCCTCCTTTTTTTGCATTTCACAATTCTCCGAAGCTTGCAATTCATCGATTCATCAATTCACTCCATCAACTTGTGAGCCCATTGTCATGGACAAGATCAAAGATCTCGCAAACAAGGCGAAAAGTGCTGCGAGCGGCTCATCCTCTGGTAGCACATCCGGTGGCGCAGCTGGTGGCCAGGAGGACTATGTTGACAAGGGTAAGCGTGCTCAATTCGACAGAAATCAAGCTCTCTACTCGCTCATTTACAAATTGCTTATTCGTTCATACAGGTGTTGACAGCGTCGAGAACAAGATGGGCTTGGATTCCACCAAGTTGAGGAGCACCAATGAGAAAGCTGTAAGTCTTGCTATGTCGAATTGATCCCAGACGTATTTTATTGACGCCTCTGCTCGATAGACCGATCTAGGCCGCAATGAGTTTGAGAAGGAGACGGGCAAAAATGTTCCCGACAAAGTCTCAAACTAGGAGCTTCGCAGATGGACTTCTTCATGCTTCTGCTTTCGGCATTATGGCACATGCATTTATGATAAAGTTATTTATGTAGCTTAATGAAATGCACTATATGAAATGCTTTGATCCAATTTTTGCCCTTCAACTTGAAGAGAGCGAGGAACATAAATGCCATCATATTGATCGAGGATGAGCACACGGCGCGATCAATCGCTTTGCACTTCTCTAAGTGATTCGCCCAACGTCTAAATCCCATTACCATCCAGAAATATGTAGAGGACCTTTCCATTACTTCCGCGCTCTCTCAGTTATCTTCAAAATTCTACAAACTCCCCAACTCCACCACCCTCGCCACCTTCCCATTCAGCTCCAACCCGGTCACAAACAGCTCCCTCACACCCCCAAACTGACTCTGCACCCTCGCCGCAAACGCCATCACCCACGCCTCCCCACTCTTCACCACCGACACCGACCCCGGCGCCACCAATCCACCAAACCCCCCCGACTTCAGCAACGACGCGGGCGCGCGCGTATACGGCCCTTCGACCCGCTCCGCCGTCGCATACTTGACATCGTAGCTATCGGCACGGGTACACCCGGACGAGAAGAACAGGAAATACACGCCCTGCGCGGACTTGACGAGCGTCGGCGCCTCGACGAGCGGGCCGTCAGAGGGCAGGTGGTCGAGGAGCCGGATGGGATTGCCGGAGACGTGCAGGCCGGAGGGCGCGAGACGTTGCAGCATGATTGGGGTGGAGGCGAGCGGGGGGATGGTGTTGCTGCAGGTGCCGCCGTGGCCGAGGGTGTTGCCGTCGATTTTGTAGAGGAGGTAGAGTGGGGAGGAGGAGGGGGATGTCGTGGTGGTGTTGGAGGTGTCGGTGAAGGTGGCGGCGTCGATGGCGCCGCCTTCGTTGAGGGGGCAGATGATTGGGGAGGGAGAGGTGGGTTGGAAGGGTCCGGTGGGGGTGGGAGAGATGGGGGAGCTGGCAACGCCAATGCAGTGACGGTTTGGGTTGGCGGCGGAGACGGCGCTGTAGTAGAGGAGGAGGTTGCTGTTTGGACCCGTCTGCTGGTAGAGATCTGGTGCCCAGACTGATGCTCTTGGGACAGGCGGAGCGTGGTTGATGACGTGAGTGCCTGAGAGACTCCACTCACCAGGGTCAGAAAGGACTTTGGTGCTTGATTCTGATGAGAGCGTCCAATTTACGAGATTGGTGGATGTGGCCACTTGAATGTTTGATTTCCCGTAATTTGGGGCAAAGCTATTATTGGGGGCTCCGAGGATGCCAGCGGCATCATTGGTAGCGTAGGCAAACCACGTCCCTGAAGATTGATAGAGAAATGGATCAGGAAAGTTGACGCCGTGTAGATTGGTGCGTTGTATTGGAGATGCTGGAACAAAATTGCTCGGCGAGCCTGGCATAGATATTTGAGGCATAGATCTGGCACTAGAGCGTCGAAGGACTGTCGCTAGGACTGCTGTAAGGATAACAACGAGCAATAAAAATATTGCGGCAAGGATGAAACAACCGCGTGAGAGAAATGAAAAATGATATTGAGGATTTGACAAGGTCCTATTGTCTCTACCAGCGATTTGAGATTGCTCCAATGGAATAGGCTTGCAAAATAGTCTTTTTAGGAATGAGGGCTTCACGTTTGGATCTGTGGCCTGAGTACCTGCTGGAATATTTACCCTTTGCCGAGTACCTGATCGTACCCATTTTCCGGTCGCGAGAAAATTGGTCTTTTCTTTCATGGTGTAAGATTTGAATGAATTTGATAAACTAATTAAAGAGCGTTATTCGAAAATTAAACGAAAGACAGCTTGGACGCCATGGAAAAGGAACCAGTCCTGTCATGAGGTTGCGCATTGGAGCACGTTTGGTGCATGCTGTGGATAAGTGTAAGAACAGCACATAGATACAGAGTGCTCAATTAATTGATATGCTAGTCAGGGAAGTTGATACATGAAAATGACTTTACAGAAAAGTGTGTGTGAAGAGGCGAAAAAAGTTGGAGCAGATTTCAGAAAGTTCCAGAGCACCCTGGTCAATGTATGGGCGCTAGGAGTATCGATTAGATTGGTTGAAACTAGGGTGACACATTTTGAGCTGCTACATTAGGGTTGGCGCTTGAAGCCGATGGAATTCGGAGATAATAATCACTACCAAATACAAAAGGTACTCGAAGGACTGCAATCATCAAAGTAGCTTGCTTTTTTGTTAAGGTTGTGGGGATAAAGAAAGCCCCTTGATTTTCATATCGGTCCTCGGCATTTGACTGATCGATCATGTATCAGAAAGGGCCAAAACTTTGACAAAAGTAGACATTAGCCTGCGACGAGAAGGCCGCTCGGAGATAGGCTGTGAGGTAATTTGATGAGTACAAAGTCAATGTTGCAATCCATTTGTGCCTCGTGGACGACTGTCCAATGGAACATTACACATGCATATGTTGCGAATTTTGTGCCCCTTGACCACGTGCGAGAACTTTCACAAGGCCCGATCCAACATTGGCTCCAACAACGGCGAACTAAAGTGTCAAACCAGTTTACTGAATATTGTGAAAGCTGAGCAGAGACACAAACCCAGTCATTCTTTGTCCCATATGATTTGCGATGCATGTCTTCTGATTCTCTAGTACAATTGAAATCCTGCACAAGTACCAACACTTATCAGAGATGATGTCTGGACTAAGCTGCCTATTTAGTCGCTTCCTGCAATAGTAAGTGGAGGAGTCACTTCGTTTCGGAACCCGAGTGACCCAAAGTCTCCGTCCATTGGATTGCCGTATCAAGCTTAGGGTCCGAATCTAATATTGATAATGTGAGCATGCAATCTGCCACCTTTGGTACTGAGGTTAATTATGGTGAGATTGAAGATTCGTCATGTAAGATGGCTTACAATGAAGGCATAAGTGGCATGACTGCGGGGTGAAATGACTTGCATTCGATTGTGGTGGCACATCGCACCCGCACTGGATAGAATTTTTAGCCTCTGTATTGTGACTGCAAAGATTCCAAGGTGGAAAAAAAGAGGAAATCGTGCAGGAATATGTGACTGACGTTCGAATCAATGAGAAGTCCAGAGAGCAAAGGGAGTTGACGAGCAAGGATGACTAGTGAAAATGCAGCAAACATGACACCACGATATGACAGTCATGATTTCGACGCAATGTACGTGACGACGATCATTTAATGCACACCTACGGTTGCCAAGAGGACTGCAGCTTATACGGCTTCTGCAATGGATCTGAAAGATTGGACACTGATTCACTGAGAAGGGATAAGCGAGATATCTATCAGAAAGTTGGTGGGGCTGACAAAACAGTCAAGCCAGCGAAAAACCATGCATGTGGCACATTTGGCTGCACGTTACCGTTTCTTTTCCTGGATACACTTGACCGGAAATAGACTTTCTCCCTTGCCGTGTCCAGCGACAGGGCTGTTAGGGTCGCCTATCGTGTCACACGAACTCTGTTCTTTTTGTGACCAGCGCTGTTTGAAGGGTTGGCGGAGAGGTCCCAGGTCGGCGTGCATGGCGTGCACACAGGCAATCATCCGACTCTTGTTTATCAGTAAAACGAGAGTTTATTGCAGACGGGTGCTGGGTTTCCCCCGGTGCCGCAGCTATCCGCCTGCACGGTTCTCCGTATTGCAATCGCGCATGGCCATAGGGAGTGGGATGAGATGACGTATTTGTGGATGGTGAAGCATGGCCAGGCCGGGAAAGGCGCCCACGCTACGCATTTAGCGCCGTCGTCTCAAAGTCTTGGCGCACCCGGGCCAGCGTTTCTATCATTGAAATCTGCTTCGCCAGCTTTAAAAGCAAGCCGGTGCCCACATCTCACCAGGATTGGTTACTCATGTTGTCTATGACCCTTTTTCTTTGCTCACCATGATTCATCATCTGTCGTGGATTTCCATTTCTGGTTCAGTTTGCATTTCTCAAGGTGGTTGTTTCTCATGAAGTGAAGCTGGGTTCGTTCAATACGCAAATCTAAATACAACTCATTATTGGATATGAGAACAGCTGAACACCAAGCATGCTTTGTCTTTTACATATCCAGCGTGTCCCGACCTCGTTCTCTGAAGGCCTGGGTATCAAAGGGAATGTGGCCCATGAGTGGCACAATTATGTGATCACAACGCCTCCAGAACCTTGCTTGCATCAAGGAATCTTGTCTTCCAGTTAACCACAATTGTTGATTCGCTTCACTGGGGAAACAAAAACATCAAAGGTACCGCCTCGTCCAGTCTCCGCGTGTATGTGCAAATGCAGGACCAGGCCGTTTCATGTATACAATCCAATGGTGCGCCTCGTCTCTGAATTGGTTGCCTAACTTGGCATTGTGATGTAGGAGAAAAATCTCTTGTGACGGGCGTAGTACCGTTTTACCGCCGCGCGTCATCTAGGCACCAATACTCTCGGGACTCATCATGCCTACCGCACTGCCAGGCTCTCTGTCACCATCCTTGTCAACGTCTTTCTCACCGTCTGCAGACGCATCTTTGGTGCCAGGCACGTCCAACTTTAATTTCCCCACAGGCCGCCCTGGACCTTTGCTTCCACCATTCACTGCACCACTGTCCCCGTTGACGACGCCATTCACCTGAGGCACGTTGCCATTCGTTTCCTCAACTTTTCTTTTTTTCTTTGCACTCGCTTGCTGCTCCTTGATTGGCCTTTTTCTAGGACTCGAAATTTTGCCACTCGGTGGAAGACGAGGCTTGGGGAAACGTTGCTTGCTGGGCAAATCTTCATCTTCAATAAGGGTCTGCTCATTGTTTTTATGCAGGCGATTGCGGAACCATTCTTCCACAAGGCCGATTTGCTGACCCACATTCTCTTTGGTGATGGGTGCCCATTTTGGTGGCTCTTCAAAGAGAACACCAGAAGTTGCCGTCGCGCTGAAAAATGTGAGTCAGATTCCGAACTCGAGAGTGAAGAAGAATTGACGTACCTTGTGTTTTGAGCCTGGAAGGCATTGTGCATGCGGTTTTGCAAAAGATGAAAGGGCACATTGAGAGATTCGAGTCCAAATTCCTGATCAAGGCCAAGCTCTTTGAACCCGAAAAAGTCTTCGTCAATATCTTCGGCAAAATCTCCTCCAACAAATTGCTCGCTTCCGTCGTTGAAGGCACCAGCTCCATCTGCGCCAGCATTATCGGCCAAAGCAGGACGCTATCAAGACAGGTCAATGAAACATTCAAGACATCCGCCATCGGGAAACTTACCAATAGATCGGCCAAATGCGACTTCATTCTTTCGTGCATGACACCAAGCTTTGATCCTAACCGATCGACGTCTTCCTTGCAGTAGCTCTCCAACGATTCCAGATCAAGACCATTTTGGTAAAGCGTATGCAGAATGGTTTCTTCGGTGGTAAAACGCGACTTCCATTCTGACGACTCTCCCGCATGGACGCCTTGATCTTGCGCCACTGGAACTTTGGGAGCTTCTGTATAGACCCCAAGAGTTTTGACAAGATTAGTGATATATTTGCTGGCAATGTCTGTCAACGATTCGAGTGCCGAAGGCTGGTATTCTTCAAAGCCGGCATGATAGCAAACCTTTCCAACGCTTCGCTGCAAAGCTGCCCGACATAGGTACTGAGACATGATTGGGCCATCGTCCGAGACGACAGTTGGACCAATGTCTGCTTCGACAAAGGGTTCTGGATCGTATTTCTGAAACTGGTTTTGGTAAGTCTAAATTTCGTTAGCACTTATGTTGACATCAAAACATTTCTTGGAGCAATCTTGCCTGAGCTTGGAGTTGCATTTGCTTCACAACTCCAATCTTGGCGACTACTTTTCTAGTCTCTTGCATCTGACGCATATTGGTCTCCATTTTCCGAGTAAGTGCGCTATCCGGAGAGGTGAATTGTCCTGGTTGGACCAGCCTCAAAGTTTCCTCGCTCTGCAGGATGACTTGGCCCTCGTTATCTTCGGCCCATTTCAATCGATCCGTGAGCTCAGGAATGGCATTTACGGGGTCGTAATAGTCTGGCAAAAGACGTTCCTCCTCGCCTTCCATACCTTCAGCAAGGGTTTCTGCAGGCGCGGGCTGTTCGCCATCTTTGCTATCCTTTTCCTTCTGGTTTTCCTCGCCTGTCTGCTTACCTCTCGCTGTTTGTTGTCGTAAAAAACGTCTCATCCCAGCTTTGGATCGCAATAGAGCCGGCATCTCTGGATTGAGTTGACCACCATGAAACAACCGGTTCCGCTCAGCTGCAACGAGCGCACGGTCCTTTTTGGTGACTTGTTTCCAGGTTTTGAATTCCTGATCATCTTGGTCTGGATCTTCAACAGCATTCAAGCCACTCATTGTACCAGTGATCCCATCCGCTTCAGTAAGGTCGACTTGGCTACCTGGTGCGCCGCTCCCATATACACCGTTCGGACCTAGAGGTGTAGCAGAGCCTGGTGGTGGAGGAGTGGAGAGGCCAGTCTGGGTGCCATCCATGGGCGCATCGGACTCTGCACGTAGAAACTCATTCTTGAGATTTGACAAAGATCCTGAGCCATGGAGCGCACCGTCAGGCGGTTTGGCTTCTGGAGCAGGCGATCCATCTACACCCACTGCAGGAGCTTTCCGAGCAGTGTTGACTCCTTTCTTTGGTGCCTTGCGACCTCTGGAAGCCATGATAGGCTCTTCTATTGAAAGTTAGCAAGTCGTTGTGAAGATTGATCAAGTTTTTCATACCATCTTCACTGTCCTCAGCACCATCGAGGTCTGCATCTCCATGCTGGAGTCTTCTTTCCTCTGCCTCCACTTCTGCGCGATCTCGAATTACAATATCCGGGATTAGAGGTGTAAGTTTCTCGGTTTCTTTTCTCATATGTACGGCTTTCTTCCGAAGAAAATGGTTCGGATCGGCATTGTATTTTAAACAATTTGCCCAAATCAAATTCAAGTCATCTGTGAATTCTTTCTTTGACTTGTACGAATAAGACTTGAGCTTCTTGATCATGGTACCAATATCCATGGGTTGCTTGATAATGGTATAGTAGTCTGGAGCCTCTCTTTTGTTGACTTTTTGTAAGAACGGTGCGGCATACTCGGTCATCGCCTTGAGTTCCATGAGGACCTTTTCGGCAGCGTCATACAAGTCTCCTTGTCCGATGCGATCTTCATTCGCCCATTTACTGCTCTTCTTCCGAACTTCACCTATCAAGTTTCGTAATTGGGCGTCAGTGGCTTTTACTTGGTCGCGTTTGGCGTCAATGGCTGCAATGAGATGTTTGAGTGTAAGGCTGGAAGCTCCCAGGTTGGTGCTGCCTAATGTTCCTTGTTGAGGTCTGGCACCAGTTGCATTACTGGCAGAACCTCCATTTTGTCCAGACATTTCATTTTCCACCTGTCGGTCCAATTCGTCAAGTTTTTGTTGTTCCAACATTGCATCCCGATCGCTTTCCAGGGTATAGATGTAGGTGTGAAAGCTTCTTTTGGCGGTTTCTTCTGCCGCCTTCTTTTCCTCTTCCAATTTTTTACGCACGTCTTCGGCAGATTTGGCATGTTCGGCGGATGATGCGGTACTGGGTTGACGGTCGATTCGGGGTTTCTTCGGGATAGGTGACATGGGTGGTACGGAGAGAGAGTTGTTGATATGGGGTGGAGCAGTGCTCTTGGCTTTGAGGGGAGAGACATTGTTTGCGTCTTCTTCCTCGTCATCTTCATCATCGCCATAGTCATCTTCATCAATGGCCCTTGCAGGCCTTTTCACTCCGCGCTTTTGGTCCGTGACGCCCGCAGGCGGTTGTTCTGCCGACGCTGGTGGTCCATCTTTGTTTGCCAAGTGTAAATCATCATCATCATCCCCCGAACCAAGTAATGCGCCTAGCCTTTCCTCAGCCCGGCCGAGTCTGCTTTTGAAAAGTAACAGTGTTGGGTCCTCCTCCGGGGTGACATCGGCATCGGCGCTGTGGGTGCTGGGGGGATGCGCCGAAAGTCGGTCCCCCATTATATTTGACCAGCGAGACTTGGTCGCATTGTTGAGGATAGTCGAGTGACGGTGGATGTCATTGGGAGTAAGTCGCGATGGATGGAGGTTGAGGGGATGGCTCATCGGGAGCGAGTGCGCTGCGGGAGAGCGCCCCTCGCGAGCAATGAGGAGCGAGGAACAACCCCAGTCTCCAGAACTTCGTACAACGTGCGCTGGCAGGCAAAATGTACATTCATCGAATCCAAAGAAAGCAAAGAATACAGTGAGCAAGTTTGTTTGATGAAAATCGATGGTGGAGAGCAGTTGCGCGATGCCGGTTATGACGTGCGTTCCCTAACAAAACTACCGCGAGGTTGAGGTCGAGCCTGGCGGATCAGTTGCGGTCACGTGGCCCATTTGCTAGCTGAAGCAACCAAGGAAGGAAAGCCAGAGTACCACTGAGCCAACGCGACCCCAAATTTCCCTTTGACTCCTCAAATTTTTGTGGCAGAGCTTCTGCATGCTTGAGAAACTCTTGCCTTGCCCTGATATGAGGTAGTGCCGGCATGCGGATACGGAAAGCTTTCGCTGGTATGTTTCAACGTTTCAACTTCCTCCCAGTATTTGTCTCTTCACATCTTCTATGGATTGACTCCTTCATACGGCAATACTGACGACGATTGATAGGAGGCTTTGTAGCAACATGTACGGTCGCGGCATATCTGGGTCTTGCACCAGTACAAATACCTGAATACTACCAAAGCGACAAGGTCCTACATTTTCTTACATTCTTCATAATTACGGTTCGAGTCCTCCCACCAATCACTCTGGACAGTAGCTGATGAATGCAGACGTCGTTTTACTGGATATTAGAAACAAATAGACGGCGGCAATTACAATTCACGCTTTTGGTCTGTACGGCGTTTCTGGGCATTGGTTCAGAGGTTTTGCAAGGCTTCCTTCCGGTATGCAACTGATTTGACCTGGATCAATACTTTCCTAGAAATTCTCTAACACGAAACAGAATGGTCGCGAATTTGATCTCTACGATATCATAGCCAACGTAATTGGTTCTCTTGCCGCAGTTGGTCTCTCAACTTGGTACCACAAGCGCATGCTCGAGAGGAAACGGCAGGCCAAGTACGATGCAGTACCTGGGGACGAAGGTGCAGAAGAAGACTTGGAGCTTGGCGAAGGCATTGGACCACAGGAATCAGGAGTTGCGGCTGATGTTGGTGCAGCCGTGACGACCGAGGATAACTGGGACAATGATGCAGATAATTGGGAAGAAGAGGAGCCTACTACTGGAACGGAAAGTGCTGAAGGAGATGGAAAGATTACGCCCAGCACGTCGGTGGACACTGATATGACGAATGGGAAAAAGCGGGATGATTAACTGGCCTTGACGATGTATTGTATTATCTTCTTAAATTTGTTTTGCAACCTTCACGGGACATCGAGCTTCGATGCGTAGTTTGATGGTTATTCTGATGAAAATTTGCTTCAGCTCTCGGCAGAGCAAGGTCGCTGTGTATTTTACTTGATGGGCGTACAGCTTTAAAAGGCCATGCCATTCCTCAAATTCTTGCGCCTTCCCAATAAAATCGATGCATCCGTGTCGAGAAATAAACCTAGACCGAGATTCCACATCTCCCTTGAGTCAAGTTTAGAAAACTCCGACGTCTTACTGGCCAGCTCCAGCTGCGGTCCTAGCCGCTTGCTGTGGGTTGACCTTCTTGCCGTCCTTGTTGTACCTAACACGTGGTGGAGGAGCACGGTTGCGGCGACCCTCTCGCGAGCGAACACTGTCATTTGTTAGGGATCTTTGGTCAACCTGAATGCAAAAGCAAACGCACCGAACGATCTTGCCGTGAATAGCGCACGACACACAATACTGAAGCTTGAGATACATCTTGGGAACGGTATATTCAGGAAATACAGAGGCATCAGAAATGTCACCTAGAATGTATGTCAGCTACCAGTATGTGAGGAACCTATCTGTTCAAGGTCCGTCTACTTGTAGGAATAGAGAACTTACGAATGGCTGCGGATTCGACCATATTCCTTATTGTAAACCTTTTGATTGCCTTGTCCTTGGGAGTACATCTTGAGCAGTTTGAGCAACGAATTGGTTTGACGTGTCCTCTGCCCTTCTTGTTGCGTCCGCTGGAACCATATTATCAGTCTCTCTGACGTATTTGAAAATAAAAGGTTACGCACTTGGACGCTCGTTTCTTGACCATAGTGAAGAGTCGAAAGCGTCACTCTAAGAGTGTTTCGACGAATGACTTGCTCTTTGGTAAACGGCTGTACGTGGTCTTCTTAAGGGCTGTGACGTTTATGATATGGCTTGATCAATATTGTAGGTGGGTTCGGTAATCCGGCGACAGATTAATCCGAATCTTGGACATTCACGTGCTGACCAGGGCATTGACGTGGACCCTTACAACGCGCCCAATTGGATCAAAACAAAAACTCATTCAACTGTATCAGTCTATCCAAAAGGCTTGGACAGGCGTTAAAAGTTGTCAGATGCGCCTCACGCTCTCTAATTATCTTCAAATGAGGTTTTGGGCCTAATCCAGACACACCCGGAATTGTTTGTCTCATTTCCGCCGAATTGACCCGGTACCTGGACAACGGCCGGTTATCAGAGACCTGACCCACTCCAAATCTCACGTTGTTCGAACGCACCCCTGGCTTGTAGACATACATCCTCCTAAAAGCTTTCTCAACATCTACGCACGATAGGCCAGAAAACCCTCATCATGTCTGCCACAGGTACCTATCGCGGTACGCCCAAAGGTCGAGGGCAAGTTCCCTTTTCCAACAGCCCATCAAACATTCCCCGTCCGACTCTGGAAACACACGCAAGTTCAGCACAAAGCGATGCTGGTTCAGGTATCAGTGCAAGCAGGCAAAAACAGTCCAAGCGAGATGAGGTTAGTTCCATGTTTGGATTCAATACAGAGCCACCTACAGCACTAATGGGAAGACAAGGCCATACGACGAAAAATTGAGACGGACCTCAACAAAAAGAAACATACTACTGCCCGTGCTAGACACACGAGAAAGGCTCCTCCTGGTACAGTTCTTGCTCTTAAGCCGAGCCAGGCTCTCCAGATCAAACCAAACACCACTGTTGCTGAAGCTGCCCAATTGATGGCGGCAAAACGGGAGGATTGTGTGCTGGTCACAGATGACGATGAGAGAATCGCTGGCATCTTCACGGCCAAGGATCTCGCATTTCGTGTTGTCGGAGCAGGAATCAAAGCCCGTGACGTGACCATCTCGGAGATTATGACGAAAAATCCTCTCTGTGCCAAGACCGATACCAGCGCCACAGATGCGCTCGACTTGATGGTGAGGAAAGGTTTTCGACATCTTCCAGTTATGGATGAGAATCATGACATTTCCGGCATTCTCGATATTACCAAATGCTTCTACGACGCCATGGAAAAGCTTGAAAGAGCGTACAGCTCGTCCAAAAAACTCTATGATGCACTTGAAGGTGTGCAAGCTGAATTAGGTTCCAGCCAGCCTCAGCAAGTCATACAGTACGTTGAAGCAATTAGGAATAGGATGTCCGGACCCACACTGGAGTCGGTACTGAATGGATTACCTCCAACTACCGTGTCAGTTCGAACTTCTGTCAAAGAAGCAGCTCAACTGATGAAGGAAAATCACACGACTGCCGTCTTAGTACAGGATCAGGGTTCAATTACTGGCATTTTCACGAGCAAAGATGTTGTTTTGCGAGTTATTGCTGCTGGACTAGATCCTGCTAATTGCAGCGTTGTTCGTGTTATGACTCCTCATCCAGACTTTGCTCCGATGGATATGAGTATTCAAGCTGCTTTGAGAAAGATGCACGATGGCCACTATCTTAACCTACCAGTTATGAGCGCGGAAGGTGAAATTGTGGGAATGGTGGATGTTCTTAAGCTTACATATGCAACGCTTGACCAGGTAGGAAGACACTGAATCTTCATTGATAAACCCAGCTAATCAACATACTCAGATTAACACCATGTCATCTGGGGACAGCGAAGGTCCGGCATGGAACAAGTTTTGGCTTTCTCTTGACAATGAAAGCGATTCTATGGTTTCTGGTGAGCATAGCCGTACTCATGCGACCCATACTCCAGATGCACGTTCTCTCATGTCTCCCGATATCCACCGGCCTGGTTTGATGGAACGCGGAGATAGTGTGCTGCCCACTGATTCTGCGTCTCATACCGGAGCGGATTCACCTGAGCCTGAGTTATCTGCTGTTCCAGGTGCGACTCCGCTGCCTATCGAAGACGCGCCTTTTGCATTCAAATTCAAATCGCCTGGAGGCCGCGTCCACCGTCTACAAGTGACTGCATCTGCAGGCCTCGAACAGCTGATTGCTACTGTTGCGGAGAAGCTCGGTCATGAGGCCGAGTCCATTGGCGGGGTACCTACGTTTGAGGAGGGCAAAATTAGCCAAACAGGATTTGCTCTCAGCTACATGGACAACGAAGGTGATACTGTGTCCCTTACGACTGATCATGATCTTCTTGAAGCTATTAGTATAGCTCAATCCAGCCACAGAGACAAAGTCGATCTTTTTGTTCATGATCCCACCCAGCCTCCGCTCCCGGCTACGGTAGAGCCAGCGCCGCAGCTCCCGCCGCCAGTGGAGACGCAATCAGCAGTCCGGGAAAGGAGGAGATATTCGGAGGAAGAAGATGATGAAGAGGAAGTAGAGCAACGAAGACGTGAGAGAAGATCAGCTTCTCAACCAAAGCAAGCGGAGCAATTTATTCAGGGTGTGCCAAATGAGCTTTTGCTTCCAGGAGCGATAGTCACGTTAGCGGTAGTTATTGTTGGCGTTTTTGTGGTCAGTCGGTCAACAAGTCGGTGACGTATGATGCAATTCTGCGTGAGGCTTTCCGGTTCAATGATATCCTTTAGTGCGAAGTGGAATGGAGACAGCCTTGCAGTTTTAGAGTAACGTGCTCTACTAATGTCCAATCGACCATATGTTGTATTTCCGTGCATAAAAGACGCTGCTTTTTTTTTTCTTGTACATCGTGCCAAAGGCAGGCATTATGGGCCTAACGAGAAACCAGTCAGGCGTGCAATGACGAATGTCTGGCTGCCTGAGGCTGTGTCCCCTGGGTGAGATGGGTTCAGCTGTGGCCCTAGCTAGTAGGATAGGGCAGTTGATACGCGGCGCGCGTCTGGCGATTTTTTGGATGCGATGCCAACAAACATCCCCGCCAAAATTTCCCTTTCTTCTGCAACTTTCCTATCTCCTCCCTTCCATGAGACAATCTTGTCCCTCTGCACGCGCACGTGATTTCTGCAGTGGTTGATCTGCCATTTTGTTTCCCTTGCAGCCGTACTCCCCGCCTCTACTTGTCTGCGCACGACTGATCAAAATAAATCGTTAAAGCGAACCACACGCTTTGAGTCGAAAATGTCGGTGCTGCCGCCGGACGTTCATCCAACTCTGAGTGTATTGCTACAAGCTCTGCAATCTACCGACAATGTCGCACGAACTCAAGCTGAGGAAGAACTCAGCTCAGGATGGGTCAGTTCGCGGCCAGAGATTTTGATGATGGGCTTGGTGGAACAAATACAAGGTTCAGAAGACTTGGCTGTAAGAATTCAAAAGAAGAAACAAAAGAAGTTCTGGTGGAACAAGAGATTGGCTGATTCCTTGGATTGTGCAGATAAGATCATACGCTGCAGTCCTGTTCCGACGCATAGCTATGAAGACTCGAAAAGATCCAACCACAAACGAGACCAAGGAGCTATTCATTACACTCCAGGCGAATGCACGACACGCGACGCAGACAAAATTATTACAAGCATTATCAGGAGAGACTACTGCTGCAGTGCGAAATAAGATAGGCGATGCGGTTGCAGAAATTGCGAGGCAATACACGGATGAAGGTACGCATCGACGGAAGGTATATATCGGAAGCCGTTGACCATTTGATCCGATAGGCAAGGAACAGTGGCCTGAACTACTTGGTGCGCTTTTCCACGCCAGTCAGTCCACCGATCCGGGTCAGAGGGAGACTGCTTTCCGGATATTTGAGACAACACCAGGCATCATTGAAAAGCAACATGAAGGTGCGGTACTAGAAGCGTTCATGAAAGGGTTCAAAGATCAAGAAGTTTCGGTAAGCTACATGGAGCTCATCTACGAAAGTGGCTAAATATGGCAAGGTCCGACTCGCTGCAGTAGCAGCCTTTTCGTCCTTTTTCCGCTCCATAGGCAAAAAGTCACAACAAAAGTACTATCCCTTAA
Organism: Astrothelium macrocarpum; assembly: GCA_021030915.1. Lineage (NCBI taxonomy): Eukaryota > Fungi > Ascomycota > Dothideomycetes > Trypetheliales > Trypetheliaceae > Astrothelium > Astrothelium macrocarpum. The sequence continues at coordinate 152,801 of JAGEMR010000035.1, read as the reverse complement.
TACCTGAAATTCTGAACATCTTGCCTCCGATCAAGGAATCAAATGACTCGGAACAGCTCACGAAAGGATTGATTGCTTTAATAGAGCTGGCAGAGGCGGCTCCGAAAATGTTTAAAAATCAGTTTCACGACCTCGTCCAATTCAGCATACAAGTCATACAAGACAAGGATCTAGATGACTCTACGAGACAGAATGCGCTAGAGTTAATGGCAACATTTGCAGACTATGCTCCTCAAATGTGCAAAAAAGACCCATCATATACCGAAGCCATGGTGACTCAGTGTCTATCCTTAATGACTGATGTCGGTGTTGACGACGACGATGCCGAAGAATGGAATGCTACGGAAGATGTTGGTCACACCACTAAAACGCAAACGAGACTTTGCTAATTGATGCAGCTTGATTTGGATGAAAGTGACATGAACCATGTTGCTGGTGAGCAATGTATGGACAGATTAGCCAACAAACTTGGTGGCCAAGCTCTTTTGATGCCGACATTCGGCTGGTTACCACGAATGATGACTTCTTCAGCATGGCGAGATCGACATGCAGCCCTCATGGCCATTTCGGCGATATCAGAAGGTTGTCGCGATCTGATGGAAGGTGAACTTGACAAAGTTTTGGATCTTGTGGTGCCAGCTCTTCAAGATCCGCATCCGCGGGTAAGGTGGGCAGGTTGTAACGCTCTTGGACAGATGAGCACAGATTTTGCCGGGACTATGCAAACAAAGTACCACCAGATCGTGTTACCCAATATCATCCCGGTACTAAATTCCGTGGAGCCCCGTGTTCAATCACACGCGGCTGCGGCACTGGTCAACTTTTGTGAAGAGGCCGAAAAGGAGATTCTGACCCCCTATCTCGACACATTGTTGGAGAACCTATTGAATTTACTAAAGTCGCCGAAGCGTTTCGTTCAGGAACAAGCCTTGTCAACAATTGCGACTGTTGCAGATTCCGCAGAGGAAGCATTCTCAAATTACTACAGTACGCTGATGCCGCTGTTATTCAATGTGCTCAAAGAAGAACAATCAAAAGAATACCGTCTACTTCGTGCCAAGGCCATGGAATGTGCCACTTTGATAGCTTTGGCTGTTGGCAAGAAACGAATGGGACCAGACGCTCCCGCGCTAGTCCAATTATTGGGACAAATTCAACAAAATATCACAGATGCAGACGATCCTCAATCTTCATATCTCTTACACTGCTGGGGTAGAATGTGTCGGGTTCTTGGATCAGACTTCTTACCCTACCTTCCAGCTGTTATTCCACCACTCATGGAACTTGCCGGTGCCAAGGCGGACATTCAGCTTCTCGATGACGACGATCAAGTTGCTCAAATCGAGAACGAAGAAGGTTGGGAACTGGTTCCACTCAAAGGTAAAGTCATTGGTATCAAGACCAGCACATTAGATGATAAGCACATGGCCATCGAGCTTATCGTCATTTACGCCCAAACACTCCAAGCTGGCTTCGAACCCTATGTCAACGACATCATGCGGAAAATCGCTCTTCCCGGCCTTGCCTTCTTCTTCCACGACCCCGTTCGTGTCGCCTCCGCAAAAGCCGTTCCACAACTTCTCAGCTCATACAAAGCCGCTCATGGCGTCTCCTCCCCTCAATTTGCCAGTCTCTGGGCCGAAACGCTCGACAAAGTCCTCGAAGTCCTCAGCACCGAGCCGGCCATCGAAACCCTCGCCGAAATGTACCAGTGCTTCTACGAAGCCGTCGAAGTCGTTGGCGGCAAAAACACGCTAACCGCAAACCAAATGAGCACCTTCATCGAATCCGCCCGCACCGTGCTCGAAGACTACCAGCAACGCGTGCGCGAGCGCGCCCAGGACGCCGAAGACCGCGCGCAAGACGGCGAAGAAGAGACGTCAGAAGACGTGCTCTTCGCTATCGAAGACGACCAATCGCTCCTCAGCGACATGAACAAGGCCTTCCACACCATCTTCAAGCACCACGGGCCGGCCTTCCTGCCGGCCTGGGAGCGGCTGCTCCCCTTCTACGACGCCTTCATCCACTCGCGCGAGCCCACGCAGCGCCAGTGGGCCCTCTGCATCATGGACGACGTCCTCGAGTTCTGCGGCCCGCAGTCCTGGTCCTATTCCAACCACATCATCGAGCCGCTCATCGCGGGCGTCCGCGACGACGTCCCCGCCAACCGCCAGGCAGCCGCGTACGGCGTCGGCGTCGTCGCGCAAAAGGGCGGCGATGCGTGGAGCGCGTTTGTGGCGGCTGCTGTGCCGGAGCTGTTCGCGGTGGTGCAGCGGCCCGGGGCGCGCAAGGATGATGATGTGTTTGCGACGGAGAATGCGTGTGCGAGTATTGCGAAGATTTTGCATTTTAATCCGGGCAAGGTGGCGAATGTTGGGCAGGTGGTGGAGGCGTGGGTAGAAACGCTGCCGGTGGTGAATGATGAGGAGGCGGCGCCTTTTGCGTATTCGTTTTTGGCGACGCTGATTGAGCAGTAAGTTTCGAATTCTCTCGCTATCAGAATTTGATTTTTCCCGTTCTAAGCAATCTTGGAAATTGGACGGAACTGACAAGACGCGATAGGCAAAACCCGACAGTCTTGGCAAAGGGAGCAAAATGCTTCACGGATATCTGTCTTGCCTTGGATGCCGAGACACTGCAGGGTGCAACGGCATCTCGTATCGTCCAGGTAGCGAAGAATCTTGTCCAGATCGCTCAACTCGACGCCAATACTCTGCTGAGCCAGCTACCACCAGAAGCCCAAGGAACCGTACGAGCAATGTTTGGGTAAAGTGTGGTCAAAGCGTAATGTGCCAAAGCTATTGAAGGAATGTTTCATGATAGGATCACACGACGCGCATTGGGAGGCAGCGCATTGGGAGGTAAGGCATGGGCAGAGGCGTAGATGTGTCCTTTCAAGCAAGAACATGGCAGGGCGTCCGTTGGAGGTTGGGAAAGGATAATAATTTTTCTTTAGTTTTTGTGTTCTGATAGATACCTCACCAGCCAAACTCGCCATCGAAGTGGGATTGGATTTGTAGTGGCATTGTCTTGACAATCCCAACGCTTTGTGTGTGCTACATATACCGATTATGATCTGGTGAAGAGCGTGATCACATACAGTCTATTAGGCTGTAAAAGCTCATGCTAAAAGCCCTATCTATACAAGAAAACTCCACTGCTGGAAACAAGCCATTGCTGAGAAAGTTTTATCGCCGTGGCATACCTCTTCCTCGTCCCCTTAGCACCCTATTTGCTGCACCTGGCGGTAACCCTCTTTGTGGGCCTTGTGGTTGTTGCGACTCTTCGTTCTCTGCTTTCTCATTAGCATCTCATCTCACAACCAGGAAAACCATATCAACTCACTTATCGTCTCATCCACACTCAAAATCAAACACGCCGCCTCCACAGCCGCCTGAATGGCATTTACCTTCACCAGCGCTGGCTCCCACACAAACGCCTCCATATTATCCCTCACACCCTCATTCTCAAAATCCACACCTGCCCACACATTCCCCTTCCGATGCTCCACTCGCAACCGATTCAGAATATCCGTCGCATCAAACCCAGCATTATCGCACAACTGCCTCGGAATAATCTCCAGCGCCTTCGCAAAGCTCTTGATCACGCCCTGCTGCTTATGCGGCACATTTTTATCCGCATACTGGTGCAAATACTTGCTCACCTCCATCTCCGCCGCGCCACCGCCCGCGACAATCGTCCGATTCTTGATCGCCCGCTTCACCACCATAATCGCATCGTGCAGGCTGCGCTCCACCTCGGCGATGACCTGGTCAGCCCCGCCCCGCAGCACCAGCGTGCACGTCTTGGCGCCGGGACACCCGCTGAAGAAGTTGAAGCGCTGGTCCCCGACCTGGCGCTCCTCGAACAGCGCACACGTGCCCAGGTGCTCCGGCTGGATGTCGGAGCAGGTGGACTGGATGGCGGCGCCCGTGGCGAGCACGACGCGGTCGAGGTCCGCCGCCGCGACGCGGCCCGCGCAGAAGATGTCGCGGTCCGCGAAGAACTGCGTGGCCAGGTCGCCGATGGGCAGCTTGGACAGGATGACGCGCGCGCCCGTGGCCGCGAGCGCGTGCATCTTGTCGAAGATGATGCGCCACTCGGCGTCGACGATGGCTTGGTAGTCGGCCACGTGCTCGACGCGCACCTCGGCGTTGTCCTTTTCGGCTTTGAGCTCGAGCTCGACGTTCAGGCACACGATTTGCGGGTTGCGGAAGGTTTTGGGTTGTTGCTCGAAGCCGGCGTAGGAAAAAGTCTTTTTGAAGGCGACGCCGTCGACGAAGAGCGAGTCTTGTAGGCCGCCGCCGGTGACTTTTTTGATGCCGATGAGGCGCTCGTTGAGGTCGTCTTGGTCGAGGGTGAGGACGGCGTCAACGACCATTTTGGTGAAGAAGGGGGCGTTGCGGTGGATGAGTTTGCTGCTCATGGCGGTAGCGGCAAGTTTGCGGAGGGTTTCGCGTTGGTTGGATTCGTTGGTGCTGATGGCGATTTCTTTGATTTTATTGACTGCCATTCTTGAAGCAAGGCGGAGGCCTTTGATGATGGTCTGACTACTGACACCTTGTTCCACGTACTCTTTGATTTCTTTAAGAACTTCACCAGCAAGCACGACTACTGATGTTGTGCCATCTCCCACTTCTGCGTCTTGTGATCGGGCAATGTCTGTGAGTATTCGAGCTGCGGGGTGGACAATATCCAGGAGCTGCAATCTTCTCAGTATTCGCATGAAGGCAAAGGTCCAGAGGATGTGTTACTTTCATCACCGTCGCGCCGTCATTTGTGATTGTCTGTTTGCCATTCTCATCTACTAATAACAAGTCTCCACCGTATGGTCCCAATGTGCCTCGTATTGTTGCCTGGACAGCAAGACAAGCATTGATATTGGAGACGACTTGACCCTTGCCCTGAGATTGATCTGTACCTGTAATATAATTAGATTTGAGGTGAATCCTAGCTCAAAGATTTCTGTACAAACCTTCTTTTAATACGATGATGGTTGGAGTTTGGCCTCCAAAAGACATGATGGCGGAACGAAATGAGTAGAAAAGCGAGCGACGGAAAGATGTGGCGAGTTACGGGTCGGATACAAGATTTTGCAAAGTGTTGAGCATGAAAAGGTTTATTTTGTAGGTAATATCAAAGCATCACGAAATTCTCATCCTCTTCTGACGCGCCTCTCGAAGCTTGACGCGCATCGGCGAAACGATGATCCAGCTGGTCTGCTCGAACAGGGATCACCAGATTCACGCCTGACCATTTCTCCAACTCTTCGCCTCAGCAAAGTCTGCCTGGCCAACCGTTTTCACTGCCTTTCTGCTGAGACTGCGTCTCTCATTTACCCACCATCTTTCCCCCGACTTCTTTCGCTTCTCCTCACTTTGCTTTGCCAGCTGTGCCAGTTTCTGCCGGTCTACCTAGCCACACTTGCAGCACATGACCATTCATGACCAGCCCAGTCATCTCATGATCGTCCGCACATATCCTGGTGCCCAGCCATATCTCAGCTGAGCCTTTTCCCTCGAAATTTTCTTTCCAATCCACTCTTCTTGAAAAATTTTCAGTTCCATAGCCACAGCGCATGGCATGAAACATCTAGCCTTGTGTTGCGTGAGACGGAGATCGGGGCCCTAGCTCCTGTAGCTCCACGGCTCACTACATAAGCTACCATGGCACTCGGCGTTATGATACCAGAAACGGCAACTCTCAAGCCCGTAGTCTGGCAAAGAGACATGGAATATCTACGCTCTAGATGTAATTCATTTTCATACCACATTCCCCCCCCTCTCCGCCTCTCCTCTCCTAACTTTCCATCCCAGTACCCATCGTCCCCGAAACCGCCTCCCTCCTCGCGCCCAGCATCGACCTCACCCTCCCGACCTCGCTCAAACGCTCCAGCCGCATCTCCTCCGCCAAACGCAGCTCCATCTCGACGACGCGCAGCTCTGTGCTCCTCGCCTCACGTGACCTCGCCAGCCGCGCCAGCCAGCGCAGCAGCACCAGCAACCACTCCTCGTCCACCACCGCCGCCGCTTCGGCGCCGCGGCCCTCGCTGCTCCTCGACCTCCCCGTCGAGATCCGCAAGCAGATCCTCGCGTACCTCCTGCCGTGCCACAACGGCGCGCGCGCCTACCGCCTGTACACCGACTGCGACGCGGCCATCGTCGGCGCCGCCTACTCCCGCGAGCCCCCGCTGCCGCACTCCGCGCTGACGCCGCCGCTGCACGGCGGTGATGCGCTGCGTCGACGTCCCGGCCCGACTATCGCGACCAGTGGTGGCGGCGGTGGTGGTGCGAGGGCGGGGAAGAAGCGAAAGACCCCCCGCTATCCGCTTGCGGTTATGCGGCTGAATCGCCAGCTGCACGCTGAGTGTCTTGCCATTGTGTACTCGGAGAAGCTGTTTCATTTCATTGGTACCGCGTACTTGCCGGTGTTGGATTTCTTCCGAAGGCTGGGGCCTCAGGCGCGGGCGATGGTGAGGAAGGTGCGGTTGACGTTGCTGAAGCTGGATGGCTTGCCCGTTGGGGGGTGGGGGGTTTCGCCGGCGGGGAGGGGGTTGCTGGTGGGGAGTGCGGCTGCTGATGCGGATGGCGTGGGGAGGATGTGTGGTATGGGTGGGGGAGGGGTGGGGACGAAAGATTGGTTGGAGAGGCTGTGTCAGGAGATTCATGATCAGTTGCCCGGGTTGGAGGTGTTAAAGCCGGACCCGTGGGTGTGGTTGTGAGGGGCCCGTGGGGGCGAAGAAGATGATAAGAGTGAAAGGGTGGGTGGTTCGCGATTCGAAACAACCACATGTTGTGCGCTTGTTAGAGATTGCGTTCGGTTTACGATGATCCGGCAAGCCGCCCATGTTTCGCGTGCATTAGGGTTTCGGTCGCTTAAGCAATCTTGCAGATCGTATATCGCGCTTTCCGTTCGGAGTCATCGAGGATCTTCGTCCGTGGGAATCCTCTACCTTTCTGTTGATGCGACTCATGAAACGCAGGCATCCAGTCAGCCTTGTTTCGATGCTTTACATTATGCTGTTTATCGGTGCATTGTTCATGCACAACGATTTGGCCGTCAGTCTCGTCGACTACGGCAATAGAATGTTCTCGATAATTTTCTCATTCACGCGGGCATTCTATTCGACATCTCGTATTGCTATCATTTGTGAGCGTACAGGCAGATGAGCGTAATCATTGTTTTCTTTTAAATTTTCATAAAGATCATATGACCGTTCGCACGGCGCTGGGTTATGGATATTGGGCGGCTCTAATGACATTTTCTTCTATTCTACAGACTTAGCTGGTGTAAGATGGTTCAAGACACAATTCGACTCCGTAAACCTCCACCATCCTATTTGCGCCTACTCTACATCATGTGAAGACGCCAGTGTTCCCATCAACGGTTCCGTCCCGACGGCAACCAGCCAACGATCAAGTTATGTACAGTAACCAAAGTTTGGATGAGCATTGTTCAATGTCCCAATTATCCCCTCCTACCCAATATTGTACAGGTAGAAAAATACAAAAGAAGTGACGATACCTTTCCAGTCATTTGAAATTGTCTCTCACCCCTTCACCTACCACCTTCCTCTATAACATCACACTAGGCAAATCTCACTACTCGCTTCATCCCTCCCCCTCCAACCTCACTTACTCCCTCAACTGCGCCTGCACTTCCTGTGCTGTCTCGCTTGCGCCACCTCGCCATGCGCGCTTCCCGCGCTTCACGTGCCCGCCACTCCATGACCTGCTGACGCCGGCGTAGCTGGCGAGCGAGCGCAAGTTGCGGACTAGGTTTAAAACCAATACCGTGAAGACCGTAGCCATCATCATCTGGAGTGTCGAGCGTAGAGCTCAGAATATGGCCGGTGATTTCGGCCGGTTTCCAGGTCAGCGCTGTTGGAGAGAGCGGTGAGGTTGGGGAGAAGGGGACGGGAAGATGGCTATATGGGCGTTTTGAGTGAGAGGGGGACGTCGCCTGGTGCGAGCCTCTGGAGGATAATGTGGCTGTCGATGTGGTGGTGGGGTTGGAAGTAGGCGATGCTTGAACGGTAAATGATAGCGGTGATGGGGAAATTGCGATTGGTGGCGGCCTTCGAGGCGGAGGAGAGCGTTCAGTAGGCTGGAGAGTGTCTATGGCGATTGATGGCGTCGGAGGTAATAAAAGGCTCCTTGGGCTTGGCACTGGAGAGGTCGTAGCGGACTTGGCAAGGCTCATAGCAAGCGATGGCGAAGCTGTCAAAACAGAACATTGAGGAGATGTCTGCTGCGACGATGGAGAGACTATTGGAGTTGGATCGAGGGGCCGATGGTGTTCGTTGACCAAGGCACCAGTGGTGACGAGACGACAGTCGAGACGTTCGGATGGTGGAGGCGCAGAGGAAGATCGTCGATGTCTTTGTGGAATATCGGAATTGGAAGGTCGTCGACGAAAAACTGGTGTATGGCGCACTCGTGGTTGTCTTTTCACGTCGTGGGTTGGCTTAAAGCGCTTTGTGAGGCTTGGCCTATCCGTAGCTTCACCAAAAGATACATGACTAGCTCCTTCTCTTATTCGAAATGCTTGAAGCTGGTGCGCGATTGCGCTGCGGGGGCTATCTTCTCCGGTTTCCTGAGAACGGTTAGGATAATTGGGGGCTGGACCGAGTTGAGGCGAGAATTGCGAAGGCGCCGACTCGAAATCGTCTCGTTTTCTTTTGGGAGAAATGTGATGAGGTTTGCTTTCTGGAATAGGATCCATTGTTGGGGGATTGCTGTCGACAAATTGAGGCTCTTGATCAGCGGCAAAGTGCATAATAAGCAAAAGGTCGGGTAGATGGAATGCACAGGACGCAAGGACCACCGCGATTGGAACAATGAGTCAAAGATGGGTAGCAGACCCAAGTAAGTGGTGAGGACGAGTTCGAGGAGCGAATGTTGGTGTTTGGAGAGGACAGAATGGAGATGGAGGCTGCATCATGTTGGTGGTTGGCCAGGAATAGAAATGCCCCGCGCTAGTTACCCGCTAGTGCGCCGCTAGCATGCAGATCACCACGCGACCCAGTAGGGCTGATCCCAGTGAACATCGCCTGCGCCCGGATTCATCGCATTCCGGTCTGAACCACTCTCAGCCCCGTCATACCCTTCCATTGTGCTTCTAGAAGACGTCGTCGAAGCTCGCTTATTCCTTCTTCCTTCTCATCGTTCGTCTCAGAGTCGCACACCTTGGGTGCCGCAATGGCTCCGGTGGCTATCCTCAGATTTTACCCCGCGAAGCTTGTCGGTGGCACAGAGACAAGTGCAATGCACGTGCGCGAGTTTCAGGTAAAATGGTGTGCACTCCGTTAGAAGTACAAAACATAGTATGGACTAGCGTAAAAAGGAATCGCCGCATCTTCGGTCATTTCCTCATGCGTTCGGCCGACTGCCCGATGCAGGATGATATTACACGCCGACATTCAGGTCCACACTCACACCCGAGACCCTCCTTTGGCATTACTTCTTAGTCAGGCCAATTTCACTCCGACGTCGTCTCTGACTAGCATGACCGTAGCAGAGATTGTTGGTGTGTGTGCTGCTTTCTTTGCCTCGAATTGGTCTTACAAGAGAAGTGGTGCATAGGCAGGTCCAAGAACGTTTCGCCAAGTCGCGGATTTACTTCAAGCTGCAGCATGACGTTCAGTCGAGGTCAGGTCCGCTATTGAATGATCCAACGGCAGTCTAGATTGGACAAGTGCAAGCCGAGATTTCCGAGGCGAAGTTTACCAAAACTTCCCCCAATTCCAATTCCTCCAGGATTTCTTTTGCTCTTCTTTCTTTCGATCGGCTTCTTCTTTGGCTTTGCGTCTCTGCTCCCGGGCAGCCTTCATCTTCTCTCGATCGGCCCTTTTTTGGTCCATAAGTTGCACAGCACGTCTCATTCCATCTTTTTCTTTGGACCTCTGGTATTGACAGTACTCGTAAGAAAGAAAGGATAAGCCGCAGAATGTCCCGACTGCCCAGTTGGCCGCTTTCTTGACTGGGGCTAGACTAGAAGTTAGTTTCAGAAATCATAAAGGAGCCGCAAAAGGTGTCGAGGAGGATGTGTCAAGCTCAAAACCCACCTCTTACTACCGTCCATGCCACACCCACAAAAAATCCAGATGGGATGCCAAGCAAGAAGGCATTGCGCACACAAGGCTTTTGGTGTATCTCTTGAAAATCCTCCAATCTAATTGACTTGGCCGCATCAATTGCATTAACAGGTCTGGTATGTCCGCCAGCCGTGTTTTCCGTACCTCCCGGCATAATATTTGCATTTCGTGGTGGCCGTATCGTACTGAGGTCCTTTTTGTTTTGCGTAGCATCCTTCAATGTCTGCTCTGATGTTTGTGAGTTCGCTGCCCTAGGTACAGGACCTTCCCGCCCGTCGTTGGACATGATGCGAGAATTTAGCAGAGCAGGTGGTGACGTTCATGGGGGCTTGAAAAGATGGTTTGCACTGCAGGGTATAGAAACGCGCTAGGAAGCATGGGCCAACAACGTCGCGTACCTGGATTTCCCAGACGCGTTAATGACTTTCAACCCACCATCCCCACAACGAAATCGTGTGCACGTCTCAAAGATCAAGCCCTTAATCAGTGCTGAATTGCAGAGCTGTACGATTTTCGAAGAATGAAGTGATCTTATTCACCGACGCCTTTCACCATCTACCCCACCGCAGTCGGGGACCATAGCGCAACATGCCACCTCGTCGCGCCGGTCAGCCATATCGACGAGTTTTCAAAAATGGCAAATCCTCATATGGCGACCGAAATCCAAAGACTGTGGACCGGACCTCATTGCGCGCTAGTGAGCTCAATTCGCAAAATGAAAAGATTGAAGCCACACGACTGGCCCATCGCATCGACGAATCCATGGGATTTGCCCGTTATGAGGCGGGAAAAAAGAAGATTGGATGGTTATGTAATATGCACAGCACGAGCGTAGAAGACCAGAAAGTTCCTAGTGGGAGAGCAGGAGTCGATTTCTTCTTCATCGAGGAAGATGGTGGAACGTTCAAGGCCACAGTTGAATACGATCCGTACTTTTTGGTCGCCATAAAGAAGAACAAGGAACCTGAGGTGGAGGAATGGTGTCGGCGACAATTCGAAGGCCTGATCAAAGGTGTCAAGAAGGTTGAGAAAGAAGATTTGCAAATGCCGAATCATCTCCTAGGATACCGAAGATCTTTCCTCAAGTTGTCCTTTGCCAATGTCAGCGACTTGTTGAGTGTGCGAAAGGTTCTCATGCCAATTGCCGAGAAAAACAAGAAGAACCTGACTGCAATGGATACATATGCCGAAGTTGCGAGCGCAAATGCCGGCATTGACATGTTTGATGAAGATCATGATTACGAGAAACGACCAAACGGCATTGTTGATGCGAGTGATTACATTGTTGACATGCGAGAATTTGATGTCCCATATCATGTTCGGGTTGCAATAGATAAAGGTTTGTCTTGATGTACCAATTCTCTTTTCATGCTAATCAATTCGAAGATATAAGGATTGGAAAATGGTACACAGTCGAAGCTAAGCATGGCGTTATTTCTGTTTCTTGCATTGAGGAGCGAGTTCAACGTCCGGATCCGGTTGTGATGGCATTCGATATCGAAACGACAAAGCTTCCTTTAAAATTTCCGGATGCACTAATTGATCAGATTATGATGATTTCATACATGATTGATGGTCAAGGATTTCTTATCACGAACCGTGAGATTGTGTCAGAAGATATTGCGGACTTTGACTATACACCCAAGGCGGAATTCGAAGGCCCCTTTATGGTTTTCAATGAAACAGACGAAAAGGCTCTCCTTGAACGCTTTTTTGAACATGTCAAGGAAGCAAGACCCACAGTAATGGTCACATACAACGGTGACTTTTTTGATTGGCCGTTTGTCGAAGCAAGAGCCAGCGTTCAAGGCATTGACATGTACCAAGAGATTGGGTTTCGGAAAAACAGCGAAGACATCTATCAGTCTAATTATTGCGCTCATATGGATGCATTTGCTTGGGTTAATCGAGACAGTTATCTGCCTCAAGGAAGTCGGGGTCTCAAAGCTGTTACGGTTGCGAAGCTTGGCTATGATCCTGATGAGCTGGACCCGGAACTCATGACACCATACGCAAGCGAGCGTCCACAGACTTTGGCCGAATACTCAGTGTCCGATGCTGTCGCGACATATTACCTGTACATGAAATATGTTCATCCCTTCATCTTTTCTCTCTGTACCATTATTCCACTCGGGCCTGACGATGTCCTGCGAAAAGGGACGGGAACTCTCTGCGAAATGCTGTTGATGGTTCAAGCCTATGTAGGAGGCATTGTGTTGCCCAACAAGCATCAGGCTCCAAAAGAAGCCTTCTGGGATGGGCATTTGCTCGAGTCCGAAACTTACGTTGGTGGTCACGTCGAAAGTATTGAAGCCGGGGTCTTTCGTAGCGATATTCCATGTAATTTTGCCATCGATACTACGGCTATTGACGAACTCGTACGAGACTTGGACTCTGCCCTCAAATTCACAATCACCATCGAAGAAAAAAAGTCTCTTGACGACGTCGAAAACTATGACGAAGTGAAGCAGCAAATTGTCGACAAATTTGATCAACTGAAAAAGACACCAAACGGAAATGAACGACCGTCAATATATCATCTTGATGTCGCTTCCATGTACCCAAATATCATGACTACCAATCGTCTACAACCAGACTCGATGATCCAAGAGTCAGATTGTGCCGCGTGTGATTTCAATCGACCTGGAAAAACCTGTGATCGAAGATTACCATGGGCCTGGAGAGGAGAGTTTTTGCCAGCTAAAAGGGACGAATACAACATGATACGGCATGCTCTAGAGAATGAGCGCTTCCCCGGCAAAGGTCCCAACTCATTAGCACGGACTTTTCAAGATCTGTCAATCGATGAACAAGCAAGCATGACAAAGAAACGGCTCCAAGATTACAGCAAGAAGATTTACCACAAGATTCATGATGCCCGCACAATAGAACGAGAGGCAATTATTTGTCAGCGTGAAAATCCCTTTTACGTTAATACGGTCAGGACCTTCCGTGATCGAAGATACAATTTCAAAGGTCAACAAAAGGTTTGGAAAGGAAAGACGGAGGCTTTGAAAGCCTCTGGTGCAAGTGCCACTGAGGTAGAGGAAGCCAAAAAGATGATTACGTTGTTTGATTCGCTGCAACTGGCTCACAAAGTCATTCTCAATAGCTTCTACGGCTATGTCATGAGAAAAGGTTCAAGATGGTACTCTATGGAAATGGCTGGCGTAACATGTCTAACTGGCGCTCGGATTATCCAGATGGCGAGACAGCTTGTCGAGCGAATCGGACGACCTCTAGAGCTGGACACTGACGGTATTTGGTGTATTCTACCGGCAACATTTCCCGAGAACTTTGCCTTTAAGCTCAAGAATGGGAAAAAACTAGCCATTTCTTATCCGTGTGTCATGTTGAACCATCTTGTCCATGAGCGATTCACGAATCATCAATACCAAACCCTGAAAGATCCTGGCACATTCAGATATGAAACACAAAGCGACAATTCCATTTTCTTCGAGGTCGATGGTCCCTACAAGGCGATGATTCTCCCCTCATCCAAAGAAGAAGACAAGAATTTGAAAAAGCGTTACGCAGTCTTCAATCATGATGGCAGCTTGGCAGAGCTGAAAGGTTTTGAGGTCAAGCGAAGAGGAGAATTAAAGCTGATCAAGATCTTCCAAACACAAGTTTTCAAATTCTTTCTAGAAGGCACTACATTAACAGAGACGTATGCTTCTGTAGCCAAAGTAGCCAATCGATGGCTTGACGTGTTGGATAATCATGGCTCTACATTAGCGGATGAAGAGTTAATTGACCTCATTTGTGAGAACAAGAGCATGTCCAAGACACTGGAAGAGTATGGCTCACAAAAATCAACCGCCATTACCACTGCAAAGCGGCTTGCGGGATTTTTGGGTGAACAGATGATAAAAGACAAGGGCCTTAATTGCAAATACATCATTTCATCCAGACCCAGGAACGCGCCTGTAACGGATCGAGCTATCCCCGTTGCCATTTTCTCAGCTGAAGAGCAGGTTAAACGCTTCTTTCTGCGAAAGTGGCTGCGCGAAGATCCTGCAGATATGGATCCCCGGACAGTCATCGATTGGTCATACTATATGGAGCGTCTTGGATCCGTCATTCAGAAGTTAATTACAATTCCGGCTGCGCTACAGAAAGTTCGAAATCCTGTTCCCAGAGTTGCCCACCCCGACTGGTTGGATCGAAGGATTAAGATCAAAGACGACGTCTTGAAACAGACAAAGATGACAGATCTTTTCGATGCCAAAAAGCCACTAAGCGATATTGACCAGAATGTAGTTGCAAATCGTAACATCGATCTGGAAGACTTTGGTGCAACGTCCAAAGCTCCAAAAACTACCAAAGGTCAGGTCACAAAGATGAGTCAAAAGAAACGAAAGTCTCCAGATCCAACCATTGCTCCTACTGATCCTTACGCGAGCTTGCCAAAGATCATGCCATCCATTACCGAAGACTATCAAGGCTGGTTGAAGTACCAAAAGAGGAAATGGAAGATCCAGCGACAAGCTCGCGCACGCCGGCGTCAGCTTTTTGGTGAAAAAAAGCCTGATGCCACAGATGGGATTGGTAGCATGTTCAGAAATCAAGCTGAGATGCTTTACATTAGCACGTGGCAGATTCTTCAATTACAGGAAACCAGTACCCCAGGTGAAGTCAAAGCCTTTGTACTCATCGACAAAAAGATCCAAACCCTCAAGATTATGATCCCGAGGATACTCTATCTAAATCTCAAGAGCGAGGAGCTACCCAATGTCAGCATCGACGGCTGTTCAGTCGAAAAAGTCATCGGACACACTTTACCAAATGGCCATCCCAGTGTACACTTATTTAAGCTGAGCATGCCGGAACAAGTCTATGTATCAGAGGCACAGAAGCTGGGTATGCTTTTCAATCATCCAAGTGTTGAGGGCATCTATGAGAAACAACTTCCGCTGCACGTTAGAGGTCTGCTTGAGCTTGGCAGTGTTTGCACATTCAATAAAAAGCAAAGGGGTGTTCTTGGCAAGGGTCTTGAACAGGGATTTGATCTGTCATCACTGGTAAAGTTACCAACAAAAGACTACCTACTCAAGGCCCCAATGACATATCTTTACCTCTACCATGTCGTAGCTGCGGAAAAGCAAGTCTTTGCTCTCTTCTCAAGCTCAAAAGATACAGCTCAAGTCATTGTGCTCAACAAGGCCAAGGATGGTCTTCCCAATATTGACAGAATCTACCGAGAAATACTCGCACAGCGACTGGAGGAATCAGCAGGCGAGCCCTGGCAGGATTGCGTTGAGTATCAAGATGATATTCATTTCAAGGTAACGCAGGTCACGACGAAGCGGAAAGCACATCTAGAGGTTGGAGATGCTATCAAGAAGATGCAAAAAGAGGAAACTGGTCCACTTACACTCGTCATCCAATCCCACCAACGAATGCTAAAGCATGAAGTACCAATATTACAAGACCTGCCGAATCTGCATTTGACACCAGATGAGGACGACAAACAACTACCACCACTGGGCTGGCAATCATTCATCGCTAAACGTCTTGTAACTCGGTATCTAAATCTAGGATCCTGGATTTCGCATCTGACGGAGCTTGCTCGATACGGTGATGTACCTCTCTGCAACTTGGAAAGTGAGGATCCACGCTTTTTGATTGATGTCGCATATGCTCGGCGACTGCAGAAGGATCGGGTCGTCCTCTGGTGGTCTGCTGGACCAAAGCCTGATCATGCTGGATACGAAAAAGACGACATCACTTCGGCCCTCGAAAAAGTGGAAATGCCATCAGTCAATGATGCAGGCACGTACTCTTCGGTGTGCATCGATCTCGAAGTCCGAAACCTCGCCATTAACACTATCCTCTCCTCATCAATCGTTAACGAGGCAGAAGGCATAGATTCAGTAGCTTTCAATCCAGCCGCTCCAACAGAAAAAGACGCCAACACCAGCAACAGCATCTACTCTGAGAATGCTTTTGCAAGCGCTGGAATTACTGTCCTTCGTGAAATGGTAAAAGCATGGTGGTCAGAGGCTTGCAGCAGTAAAGCAAGCAACACAATGGCAGATGTCATGGTTCAGCACCTAGTTCGTTGGGTTTCACATCCTGGGTCTTTCTTGTATGACCGCTCTTTGCACTACTACGTGCAAATGATGTCCAAGAAGGCACTTCAACAGCTAATGTCGGATTTCAAGCGCGTTGGCTCGCATGTCGTCTTTGCAAGCTCAAATCGCTTGTTACTTCAAACAACGAAAGCTGAAGTTGGTAATGCCTACGCCTACAGCCAGTATATCCTCAAGACTGTGCAAGCAAAGCCATTGTTCAACTTTATTGATCTAGAGATCAAAGAATACTGGGACTATCTCATCTGGTATGACGAGTTCAATTACGGCGGCAAAGGCTGCGAAAAAGTCGTCGAAGCCGAAAACCAAACTCTCGACACAATCATGCACTGGCAATTTGCGACCTTCCTCCCTCCCACTCTCCAACCCATCTTCCATGACTGGGTCATCGAATTCATCAACCTCATGCACACCCGCAAACATCCCCAACTCGCCTCTAACGACTCCACCCCTCGCCCAACCCAAATCTTCAAACCACTTACCATTACCCCTGACGGCGACGACGACACCAACCACTCCTCCATCCTCACCACCGCCTTCGCCAAACCCCTCCAAAAACACATCACCGCCCTCCTCCGCCGCCAAAAGACCGAACTCCTCCACCCGGACCTCGCCTCCGACTGGGCCTTCCCGACCCTCCCCGGCTCCGCCCCATCCAACCGCACCGACAACCCGGTCCTCGAACTCGTCAAGCCCCTCGCGCAGGTCCTCAGCCTCGATCGCTCGCTCGGCCTCGAAACGCGCCGGCTGCGTCGCAGCCTCCTCGCGGCGTGCGATGTCCGCGAGTTTGCGCCCGAGGCGGGCTTTGTGAATCCGTCGGCGAGCCTGTGGTTGCGCGGCCTGCTGTGTGCGGAGTGCTGTGCGAGTCGGGATGTGGATTTGTGTCGGGACGAGGGTGTTAGAACGGCCGGCTGGAAGTGTGAGGCGTGTGGGGCTGGGTATGATCGGTTGGCGGTGGAGGAGCGGCTGGTCGCGGAGGTGCAGGGGTGGGTGGTGCAGTGGGCGACGCAGGATGTCAAGTGTGGGAAGTGTGGCCGGATTAGGGTGAATGAGTTTATGGAGCACTGTAGTTGTGCAGGGGAGTGGGTAGGGAGCGTGAAGAGGGAGGAGGTGAGGAGGAAGGTGGGGGTGTATGGGCAAGTGGCCGAAGGGTTTGGGTTCAGGATGTTGAAGGATGTTGTAGAGCAAGTTGGCGCTGGATTGTAAATGATCTTTTTGAAGTTAATGGGTATGGGTGCTGGGAAATGATGTTCAACGTCTAAAGATTGCATAGTTTCTCGGCGTTCGATGCTTCAGGTTCATACGAGCTGTATTTGCCTAATGCATTCAAGTAGACGGTTATTCATTATTTATACGTACGTCATACGTTGACTGCACGTGCATCTAAAGCGGTTGTCTTGCTTCAATCAATAACCGACCTGGAACCTCAAGTAGCTGTATCACAGTGGATTCGTTATGTCTATATCGATCAGCCTCTTATTACATAATGGCATGCAAGCAGACGAATAGATTGAAGTCAGTATACGTTCGTAGCACACACTACTGCGTTGATATATGCTTCGTATAAGCCAAAGATTTCGCAGATTTTGCAATATATCATGTCGATCACTTGATTGCATTTTGACAAATCTCTCTACTACTGTAGCTTATCCCAACAAAGTTGTGACGGCATATGTTGCTGTTGACGTTTTCATGTGAAAACATAGCTGCTGAGGATCAAGGCTAGAAGATTAGAAATGTCCGAATATGGAAACTCGGAGGTGATATTGAGAAATCTCGAATATAGGCTACGTCGCTAAGGCTCGAGATTCTGTTGTACTAGATTCTATCATACCACTGGAAATGAATGAAAAACTGACTTTCTGGATTGGGTTTATTCGCATAGTAGTAACGTGAAGAATAAATCCGAATAAGCTTTGGTAAATGCTGGGAGCAGATTATAAAACCATCTCATGGTACTCATCACTAACAAAATCGTTTCTTTGCAAATTCAGGATTTGTTCAGATAAGCCCTCTTGTAAGGCTGTCCTTCTATCCTGACTACTCGGGTTTGCGAGCAGACGTCACGATCAAAGGCATATACAGGCCCTCGCGATTAGCTTCGAAGGTGCGCTCACATTCTTCGGCGATTATTTGTCGCTCTTCCTGGGAGTACCGCGCAGGATCCAGCAACTTCTTTTGAGTGACCAACTCGAAAGCAAGCTGGTTCTTTCCCCTGTGCACGCCTATGAGCTCGGTGTTGGGGTTTGTTTTTGCGGCCCACCCTCCAATCGGGGCTGGATAAAATTTCTGGGTAATATCAACAAGGCCAGCCTGTCGAGCGTATTCCGGCATGCGCAATCCACATTCAGGATCGAGCCCTTGCCTTTTACACTCTGCTCGTGTTATCTGGAACCATCTCCAATCTGAAGTAGCCCGGTTTTCATCTCGATAGTATTGCCACTCGTAATCCTGAAACTCACATGATGCTCCTGGTTTCAAGAGGGATGCCACCGTTCTCAGATATTGAGGCCAATCAGTCATACCGCAGATTAGGAGTCGAGAGAAGATGAAGTCAAAAGAAGCAGGCCGGAGACGTTCGTCCTTCCCCACAAGCTCCATAACATCGCCGTGAATAATTTCAACATTCTGGGGCTTGTTTTCAAGTATCTGAATTTTGGACAAATCGACTCCAAAAACCTTTGAAGAGGGATATTCACGCGCAATGTCGTGTGTAACAGCCCCCGTACCACAACCTAGTTGACTATTCAGTGATGCTCAAGTAGATAACACCACAATTCATACCGATGTCCATGAAACGTGCACCGGGTGAAGCTGGAAGGTTCGTGTGGATGACTTTGCCGCCCAAGAGGGTCTTTAGAGCGGTGGCCTGAGATTCAAGCCTCTTTTGCTCGAGCGTTCTAGGAAAGGCTTTAGTCGAAGGCAGCCTTTGCAAGACCTTTTCTTCTGCTTACGAGTTTGGAAGCAGATATGCTGATTTGGTATCATGATATGTATGTGGATAATCGTGAAACTTAATCTCTGGTTCGGCCATTGTGGGATCAAATGCGGCAGAGGCAGAAAACTGTAAATGCCGAGACAGAACGCAAAGGATAGATGAAATTTAGAGTGCGATTTGAACTGCGACACAATCGGTATATATTGCCCTGCACCGCATGACACTCCACCATACTATCATGTTGTTGATCGGGGATAAATTGCATTAGTTGCATGTCTTGAATAGGAAAAGCAGTCGCACTAGACAGCATGAGAAGTACCGACACCTGATTTAACCCATCGTAGAAAGATGAAGCGAGCACATGCGCAAGCAAGCTTTTAGAAGTAATGAAAAGGGAATAGGATTGGTAGAAGTCTATTTCAAGTTCCGATATCTACGCGACCTGGAAATGGCATGTTTCTTTTTTAAAGTAAAGAGGCAAACTTGCTTGTAATTCGACGTCGTATCAGATCGATTTCCATGCAATATTTTTGTATGCTTCCGAGTCTTTAACGAAAGGTATGTTTGTGGCCAACAAAACCTGCTGGTTTGCGAAAGATCAGAGAGGTGAGGTTACCTTCATATTCGTCTGTTCGACTCATGACTCGTGTATTCCAGCGGTCCATGGGCAGACGTCAATCGTTCCTGACATGATGACATCGTCATATCAAATAGAGTATCGCTTGAGATACGGACGTAAATATTTCAAGCCAAAAGGAGACTGAGCTGGTATCTGGCGCATCCACACAATTCCAATCCACATGTAATCAAGGTAGCTCCGTCGGTTGCGGCCTAAGTTTGGGTTCCGACCCTTCCGAGTTCGGGACCAAGGGGTCACCCTGGTGACTGGCGAGATCTGTCTTCTTCCTCTTAAGAAAATCCTAAGCCATCTCTCCATTTTCATCCCTTGTCATTTTCTCTCCATACTGCCTTTCCCGACACGTACAGTTGTTGCGAGAGAATTGAAAGCGTTCGCAAATCAAGTGAGACATGTGCTCACTCTCAGGGCGCCTGACATGGACCCCTTTTCAATATTGGCCTATCTGCACAGCGTCGCATTGTCAGTGGGGCCAAAACCCGTAAAACAATCAACATCCTGTGGAGCCGTCCTTCAAGGTTTAGTACAGGGAGTATAAGTCGTTCATTAGCGTTGCATAGGGTACCACTTCACTAAGCCTAAGTCAATCATTAATGCGTTTCACTTTTTCGGTCTCGAGTACGAAATCCTCAAGCAAGACTTATCATTCGTTGGAATTCGCTTGATTCAGCTGCAAGAAAGAGCCAGATGAAAATGTAGAGCAGCAAAATGGACAATCGTAGGGTCTGACCAGGGGTGACAGTTGTGCACTGCCTCAAGCTCGTCTTTGACTTCGGTGACGAAGTCCCCCACGCAGACCAGTCCTTGTCTTAAGGTTCTGCGGAGCGCCCCTGTGCATGGGTCAATTGGATACGAAGTTAGCGATTAGGCCGCAGTTGTATCTGTATGGCTGTGAAGCATGCTGATCAACAACAAATTGATCAACAGCAAAGTGATCCACGTGATTTGAGGCAACCAATCTGCCTTATGACTTAATTACAGACATAAAAGTCCACAGTTCCTTTGAGAATTTGAGGGTTTTCACGCGTCACAACCACTCGTCATGATTTCGAATTCTGGTATCGTCCTTGGGCAAGAACGAGAAAGCAGCGACAGTCTCTTGCTCGACCAAAAAGCCGAGAGTGCTGTTCACGAGGTAGAAGTCTCATCGGATGTAGCCCTAACCTCCAAAGCACACCGATTTCTCGTCTTTTTGCTCAATCTAACCCTGGTCATAACGCCTCTGCTTTTTGTCTCACTTGGAATAGCAGCCTTCAGCCTTGATCTTCGCCAAGTCACCGATGCTCCGTTCGGGCCGCGGGTCAGAGAAGCGTTGATATTCGGCGCTACCTTATTCCCCATTCTGTTCGCTGCAATAGCATCCAGAAGCCTACGGATTATAGCAAGATTCCAGGTCGAGAGGGGAGCCAGATTAGGTATCTTGGAGATGCTTCTTTCGAGCCGCACCGTTTGGTCAACCTTTGAAAGCCAAATCACCATCAGACAAGTCACTCTTGTTGGGGCTCTCTTAACAGTGTTTTGGGCCTTTTCTCCTGTCGGCGGTCAAGCTTCATTACGTTTGGTGACTACTCGTTACAAAGACATACTCTCTCCAGTTCAAACTCGCTATTTTGATACTGGACCCGCTGCTGGAATTTGGCCAGATTCCGGTTTCGGATACCAAGGATCTATGTACCAATTCATCCAGAATTCTTTATTGTCTGCTTGTCTACTCAGTTCCGATCAAAGTAAAGCCGCACCACAGGATATTTGGGGTAACGTTAAGATACCGCGGCTCGAAATCTTGGATGAGTCGACGGCTGATGAGCAAGGATGGGTAGCGGTCAATTCAGAAAGTGTGAGTAGTTTACACCAGAGGTTCCTCAATCAAAAGGAGCGACAAGCGCGGCTGCTTCCTCTAGTGTTTCAGAGGCGCTGTCCAATGACTACAATATCTTCAGTTTACATAGCTAACAAGTAGAATAGAACGAATGGTCTATCGAGAATTACAGTTCGCTGATTGGTCTTCCTATGATTAGCCCTGGCGTTCAAGCCAATTCCAGTATGAGTTTTGATCTCGAGTCGTCCTACATTTCTCTAAAATGTGATGATCCGGTCAAAACGGCCAACACTGCGGAATTTTGGGACCACGCTCTGGGTCAAGTTTGGCAGCCACGTATTGGATGCGTACCGAATTGTACATCGTTCAATGGTCAGTAGTGTTCTTGCCATCTATGTCTCGTAATTGGTTTCGGACTATCACTTGCGATTCTACGCAAGTGCAGGATGAAACAACTTCGAAATTTTACTAACGAAGATCTTTAGCCACCACTCTATTTAATTTTGTAGTCGGCCCTGACAGTTCAGGATTGACTTTTTTTCTCGACACTTCTCTGCCCTTGAGGGTCCCCAGTCGGCAAGAGGCTTTCTTCAATTTGTCCCTTAATTCGACAGCCAAAGCCGATCCTCTATTGAATGTAAGTCGTTACATTACCTTTTCCTCGATTTCAAGTCAAGGATCCACTGGTTTTGTAGGTGACATTACGACCGTCAACTGTTCGATTTCTTCTACTCATGTCGAATCTTCTGTGAACTGTACATCAGCTGGCTGTAGCGTCAATAAAATCCGGCGGTCCTCAGAGGACGAACGATCTCCAGTTCTGTCGGCTCTGGACATTGACATTATGAGTGGGATAATCATTACAACAATGCCTCAGACTTCAGGTTCACAACAACAAGTCCAGTCATCTGCTGTTGAATTGTTCATAAACGATACGTCGACCACTCCGTATAGCGGCCCAGCTTACGATGGATACGTCGATCTTTCCAATGTATCTGCAACAGATTTCTCAGCGCGGCTCGGAATCGTCTTGAATACATATTTCCAGATCGTTTCAAGCCCTCTTGCTTTCCTAGGAGATTTGCCCCAGAATCTTTCGCTATATGGACCAGATACGACTCCTATCGAAGCCATATCTACTTGGTTCGGATCGAATGCTACTCTTGACAATGTTCTCTACGCGTTGGACCAATCTCTAGATGACTCAGGCGTGCCAATAACGAACGAGCGGCAAGCAGCCCTCAGCCAGGCACCGTTCGTTGCTGACACTGCAAACGGAACCCTTGTCCATCATATCGAAGTATATGTTTGCAATCGCACATGGCTAGCCTTTTTACTGTTGGGTTCTATTTTACTCTTACTGTTAGGCGTCTTGGGGGCCGCCCTAAGCTTCAGTCTTGTTGCCCCGGACATGCTGGGATATATCTCAAGCATGACGTACGACAATTCTGGCTTGAGAGGAATACATGGGGGACTCCCTCTTGAAGCAATTGAGAGATCTAGGATGCTAAGAAATGTCATGGTGAAAATTGGTGACACAAAAGAAAGCGAAAAGGTCGGACACATTACATTAGCCAAATCTCAAGACTGTAATACTTTGACCGCAAAGAAACGACAATACACTTCATAAATTGTTAGCTTCAATAAGAATTAATCCTTTTCTGCTCAAACCATACGGAGGTACCCCCCTGAGGAACACACCTTTTTCTGTCACCTAGACTTTGGCTACCGGGCACAGGCATTAACCACATCAGGCTCATGGCCGGTCATAGAACAAGAGGAACAAAAGACTGAAGTAACGAGCGAGCATGTTCGTCCAAGAAAATACAAAGTTCTCGTCTGTGCAACGAATTGACACAAATGACAGCAACCTCTTACCAATACGCCTAACTAAGATGCAAACGCTCGAAGACTCAAAGAACAACCAAAGGTGATGCAATACGCTAACCAGCAAAGGCAAATCGTCCCAAGTCCAGGCTTCCACTGAGGCCTGATTTGTGAGCGGCAATTGGGCTTAGAGCTTCCATATCCGACTCTGCTTCGCTGTCTGGCACAAGCATGTCTTCGCTTCCTACTGTGATCCGTCCACTCTTCGTCAGATCCCCTATCCCATCTGCTTTCGGTCCTTCATCATCCACATCTGTTTTTTCAAGTACTTTAATCGGACTTTGGATTGTCCGCTCATCCAGTAACGTCGAGCCGTCGAGCTCTGACTTTGTAGGGCTCGGGTTTTCTGCTTCAGAGTCGGGAATCTCTGTGTCCGACACGGCCAATTCGGCTGGCTTCTCTTCAGAGTCCTTTTGAGGGCTTTGCAAAGTGGGAACGTGCTCTGATCGCTCGGTACGTTTGCCTGGTAAAGCTGTCTTTATGGGTGTAGAGATGAAAGAGTCTTGATACAGAAATTTGGATCGAAGCTCGTCAAGGTCGGCACTGATTGAGGCCT
Source organism: Astrothelium macrocarpum (assembly GCA_021030915.1). Classification (NCBI taxonomy): domain Eukaryota; kingdom Fungi; phylum Ascomycota; class Dothideomycetes; order Trypetheliales; family Trypetheliaceae; genus Astrothelium; species Astrothelium macrocarpum. The sequence continues at coordinate 128,773 of JAGEMR010000035.1, read as the reverse complement.
TGAAGACGGAGTTTTGCTCAAGATCGGTTTCTTGAGTCTCGGGAACTGAGGCTCGCGCAGCACTGGGGGTCTCTTGATGCATTGATATCAGACTAGAAGTGGAGTACCCTGAGTCATCTCTAAAGACCTCTAATTTCTTCTTGGACTGGGTTCTTTTCGCCGCAGAATCTGTTAAATCGGCCATAGCTTCTTCAATGGAGTCATCTGACCACAGTTGGAAATCTGGTTCGATTGCACTTTTTGAGCGAGACTTGGATGTCTTACTCGATGGCGTGATGCTCAGTGGGGAAGAAAAGAAGCGACTCGCACCCTTTTCCACCTTGATGGAGGATTTGGGCGGGGGAGAAAAGTCATCAGCACAGAGACGTGGGCGTTTGCTTGGATTGGGAGCAGAATAAGTTCGTCCAACTTGCACTCGGCCTGTACTAGCATGAGGTGTATCCCTTCGCCTGCTCGTGGAATGTGTAGGGGCAGGCGTTGCAGTCCACGAAGGTTGCTGTTGCTGCAAAAGTCGTTGCTGGCTTGGCGAGGGCGTGAAGCTGTTAGGATCGAGCTCGGCGAGAGGCACTCGTCTCGGTTTGAAGAAAGTGTCAATGGCCTTGTTCTTCTTCAAATCGTCTCCTGGGGCTGCTGGAGTAAGTGTTTTTGGCCGAGCTGCTGGCCAGTTGGAGTTCTTCATGAGTGATGGATCCAGAATTATAGCCTCCTTTGTATGTGGATGTATGTCTCCTGCAGCGACTTGCATCGCGATAGCAGGTTCGACCAATGATCCAATATACTCCATACCCGATAGATCCAGTCCCTCAGGTGGTTTAGTGAGGTTCGCCAATCTCTTGTCTTCTGGACACCAAACCCATTGGTACAGAAAAGTTGATTCGGCTCTTTCAAAATTCTGCAAATAGTCCTTTGGAATCTTCCATTTTCCATCCCATTGAAGTTGCTTTATCAACCTCTCTATGTTCTTGTACTTTCTTAGCAATCGATATGCAGTCTTGAGCCCCATGTTATTGATGCTCGGCAAGTAATCGCAGCCCGAAAGTATTGCCATACGTCTAAATTCCGCGTCGGTCCATCCAACAAGACTGACTTCACGACAAGCAGCAAAATCTCTTCGGTGAACCATGGTACAATCTCCATATTGATCCAGCTTGGTCAAGAGGCATTTGGCACCAAAGACCAACATATCAGAATCTTCGGAAATTATGCCTTGAATGATACCCTTTTTCTCTAAATACACCAATTGAGAATCAGCTTCGTATGGGGCCACAACATAATTGACACCCGCTTTCTTGAGCTCTTCGATAAGTTGACGGGCCATTTCCGGAGTGACATCGACCGCCTTTTGTAGTTCCAAGTGAGCCTGAGAAGTCCTGCCAAGATTGAGTAATTCCAGTCCCAATTTTTTGCTCTCTGCCCTTCGTCCGTGACGCTCGGCTTCGGTGTGGGATTTCGAGGGAAGGTAATCTCCGTCAAAAACGATATATGGGGTGATATTGAAATGTAGAAGCATACGAACACGGTGCATTGCAAAATCGACAAATCTGACATTGCATTAGTGGTGAGGTAAAAGCATAGACAAAAACTGGACGTACTTGGTGCTCGGTTTGCCGAGCGCAAGATCTATGGCACATGAAACGGTGCCACGATGAAGCCATCCATAAGCATCCACGCCAATGCATTGACCAGAAAACTTCTTGAGATGACATGGCTTCTGTATTGACTTGAGAAGAGGCAGCAAACCTGCAAATAATTAGTGTTGATTGAAACACATGTATCGCATAGAATAGCAGTTACCGGAAATACCCATGGCGAGGGTCTTGAGTTTGACTAAATAACAGCATGAGACTATGACATATTTGTGAGTTACAATGCGTCAGATCATGTACCGCCGTCAGCGGTGGAGGAGCTGGATGCTTTCTAGTTCCTTGCTCGACGCGTCCCTTGCAGGTGGAGCACGCGTCGGACTCGGAGTGTCGTCACCGCCTTCGCTTCTTCCCGCAGTCCCTGTCGCAGATCATCTTGAATTCGTCAAATCGCCAAATTTTCAGACCGTTTCGTTGAAGCTCAAACTCTGACCCTTTTCGACATGCCATCAAGTGTCGCAAAGGTGACCAAGCAGATCAGCAGGAAGAAGCCAGGCAAGATCGGAACACTCCATGAAAACAGTCGGGATGCGAAGCGATTACGCCGAGCCAATGCAAGAGACGACAAGTTGAATCGGGTTGCCGCTGTAAGAGCCAAGAAAGCTACACCAATTCGTACGTCTCGGGTCCACCGAAAAGTCGCGTCTCATATCTGACGTGTCCTAGTGGAACGCATCTCTTTCTTTCAATCTGCCGCGCAGGAATACGAATCCACCTTCACCTTCGACGAGATGCAGTCACTGGTCGAGAAGTTCTTTCAACAAGATGAAGATGAACTTGCGGAAATGAAAGCGAAACGCCGTGCTGGTCGGCCTGCGAGTGCTTCCCAGGACTTGCTCCAAGCGAAGCTCGATTTAGGGCACAAGGAATACAATTCAGGATTCTGGCTGCCAGATATGGAGGATGTAGAGAATGTGCAACGGCTTCGGGAATGGAATGGTGAATGGGACTCTTTGAACATCTTGACCTTCGTCAGGATCACGAGGGCTGGAAGCAAGCATTCCAGCCAGTTCCCACCCAACCGGGAAAATTAAATCGAAAATCGCATGCTGTCCATTCACGAATAAAGCTCTATGATACCCTCAAGAAATTTGTATGTTGGCTATGAATTTGAAACTGGGCGATACATCGTCTATCCGGTGCTCATGCCATGAAAGTGGAGATACACGTATTTTAATACAGAGGTGAATTTAATCGCCATTAAATACAATTAAACACACAGTGTCGACCAATTTAGTCGAAGAATTTGCCAAGGTCTGGTCATATTGTTAGGTTAATCGTTCTTTCGACATTATGAAGGGATAAAACTTACTCTGAAGCCAAGTCTTGTATTCCTGTTGTTCTTTGTAGTCAATGTACTCTTGCACGAAAAGTGCCAATTCTGTATTGATCCCCCTACTCTCGACCCAGTTCTCCATCAACACCTGTAGATCTTCATCGAGATTACTAAAAGGCGGTCCTGTGTAGTGTCCCCTTCTCTTCCAGTCGACATCCGCACTCTTCGGATCTGCCATGTCCACAGTTGGGAAGTAATAGACATTGTCGACCGTGATATTTCCTTGTTGAGCAGTCGCCTCGATCGCGAGCGCACCCTCTTTTCCATCCCTACTCACAGTGATATTAAGTCTTGCTGGGAAATCGTCTGCCATGCCTGCCTCATCTACCGTAGATTCATCATCTACAAGCTCTTGGCGATCTGCAGGTGCGACTCTATCTTCAGGTGCAACCTTGATATTGCCACCGGCAGTGCGGCCTTGATTGACGGCACCTTTCGTATTGGCGCCACCCGATTGCGTATCTGTGGGTACTGTACCCATATCCGCCTCCTCGTCGTATAACGCCCGATCTTGTTCGATTTCTTCTTGTTCTTGGTCGAAACTATTGAGGTCGGCAGTAGAAAAGGTAACCTGGATGCTGAATTTCGTCATGTCAGCCTAAAGTCTATTTCAAAACAAGACATGATTTATTACTTCTCATCTCCATGTTTCTTCGAAAGTGTGACTTCTTCTTGCCCTGGTATGTCTTGAATCTACAATTGGTCAGACAAACTCCAAGGCCAGAATGGACGACCTTCTTACTTTGAAGTCGGTGTTATTTAAATAGTCCTTGATAGTTGTCGAAACCTCAGACTTGTCTCTATTGTCATTCTCCAGTAACAGCTCCGTTTGTAGCTTTGAAGTAAGTTCTTGAGTTACTGGAACACATGAGTTACAATGCCACAGACGAAACATATCGGGTACGAACAGTCATCAGATTCCATACGCGATGTTGATGTCGAAAAAGGAGCGCTCATGCGTGGTAAAGTTGAAGAAGACCATGATGATTGCAAAGGTGCTATTCTTCTTGAACTATGAATTGATAGAAAGTTCGTTCGCAATATTTGACGAGGAGCCGAGCGTGGTATGGAACGTGATAACGCTCGTAGAGTTGCCATTGTTGAGAACAATGATTCAAGATGTTTATTTTCCTAGGAGAGTGGAAAGTTTTAATGCGCCCCAAGCTTCCGTCGGCCAAAAGACTGGACCGATCACGTGCTAACGCGATGACGTGAAGTGGTCCGCGCTTCACAGAATTCCCGAAAAGTTGAAACGTTTTGACTTGCTGGACACCATTGGGAAAAGATTGCACTATCGAGACTAGCAGCAACAGGCCTCGCACGGTTTGTCTCTTAGACATTCGCCGTCCTGTGCCAGCAGTTGCAAATGCCCTGAGGCCAACAATTGTCAATCCAGGATATGATAATTGGAAATCAATGAGCTGAGCATGGCATGAAATCAATCATTGCGCCGGAACCATCTTGAATCGTCGCGTGAGATGGTGTGAACAGGAAGGCATGGCTACCGGTGAAAATAAAAAGGTGTGCAATTTCTAATTATAAGATTTGTATGTCGATTGTCGGGCCTACACAACATTTCCTGTCTTGTGGCCTCGCACTACACTCAATATTGTAACAAAATTAACTCAATCCAAGCCCAGCGCTTTGCGCTCTATCATTGCTGGTTCAACAGCTGGTGCCGTCGAGATAGCCATTACATATCCTGCCGAGTTTGCAAAGACAAGAACTCAGCTAAATCGAAGATTACCGGACGGAAAGAAGCTTCCTTGGCCATCATTTGGATCGCAATGGTATGCAGGATGTACAACCCTGATCATTGGTAATTCGATCAAGGCCGGCGTCAGATTTGTTGCATTTGACACGTACAAATCGCTCCTATCTGATGCTGAGGGGAAGATATCGGGACCTGGTACAGTCATTGCAGGATTTGGTGCAGGTGCGACTGAATCATTACTCGCTGTTACGCCTTTTGAAAGCATCAAGACACAACTGATTGATGACCGAAAATCGGCAAACCCTCGGATGAAGGGTTTCCTACATGGATCTGCAATCATAGCACGGGAAAAGGGCATCCGTGGCTTTTTCCAAGGTTTTGTACCCACTACAGCGCGGCAGGCAGCAAACTCTGCGGTCAGGTTCTGGAGTTATACCAGTCTGAGGCAGATGGCTCAGAGCTACGTTGCGCCTGGAGAAAAGCTTGGAAGCCTGAGCACCTTTGGTCTTGGCGGTATGGCTGGCGTAATAACTGTGTATGTTGGGTCGTGAAACTCCATCAAGAACACTACTCATATGCTGATCCAGATATGCGACTATGCCTCTTGATACGATTAAAACAAGAATGCAGTCAATCGAGGCGAGATCGGAATACAGGAACAGCTTCAATTGCGCGGCTCGCATTTTTAGAGAGGAGGGAATTCTGACCTTTTGGTCGGGAGCATTGCCGCGATTAGGAAGGCTTATCCTGAGTGGTGGAATTGTATTCACAATGTATGTTCACACCCAACACTTATGCGTCGTTGCATGTGTGTACACTAGCGACTGACCTCTTTGCAGGTACGAGAAAACCTTGGAGTTATTAGACAGGATAGACCCAGGCAAAAAATACGTATAGACGCTAGAGCATTGCAAAGTCGCACTCCTGTTTTTCAGTGTCCTGCACGCAGTATCCTCGGAAATTGTCAATCTCATCACACACATTCGACCTTGCAAGTTAATTTCGCTCCGGATTGAGAGGCTATGCGCACGAAAAATTTGACATGTTGAGATAGATTGATTGAGAAATTGCGAGTGAACTTATCGACGTACCTCTTATTCAGGTAAAGCGTGCAGCATATTTTGCTGATGGCTCCCTGTGTACCCGCCAAAGGACGTACCCAGCAGGTTCAATCTCTGTTGCAGCCGAGGTTCACTGGCCATCCGTTACATTTCCTCAAACAACAGTCCCAGATAAATCCATGCCGCTGCAAGAGATCAAGAAGCACTGGATTACATCTTCTCTCATCCATCAATTGGATGGTACTCCTCCCATTCTGCTTTCCCAGCAGCTCCGATGACTTCGTAGATGCTCTCCACAAATTTGGGGACATCTTCACAGATCCTTGTGATTCGTCCAGTCTTCCTGCTCCTATTCAGTACCTCCACTGCGATACTACGCAGCTCATCTTTCTGATCTGCATCACCGCTTTCGCCGGAGATCTCATATGGCCGGTCGAAAGCGGCCCTGATCTTGATTTTGCCTTTAGGCCAACCATCTCTGTCTCCGGCCTTTCTTGCCGGAATCTCCACGAATATCGCCGCAGCCAAATACTGCACGATTTTTATCGTAACTTTACCTGTCCACTTGGCGTTGTCTTTCCCTAGCTCTTCTAACCACTTTCCGTATCCGTTCCCCACGTATTTCTCAAGGTCCTGATGTGCATGACGTACAGCTTGAGCGTATGGTGGCGGAACAAAGGTTTGAGCGAGAAAGGTGTGTCGTGAGAGCCAAATGTAGAGCGCCTCGTCGCGGATCCTGCGATTGACTTGAAGGAGAGGGTGTTCATGGCAGTAGATGGTCGCGAGCGGAATCTCCACCGCGGAGTTGTCCGCGGGGCTGGAGGGGCAGAGGACCAGATTATAAATTTGGAGACGAATCTCAAGTGGGAGTGAAAGAAATGACATTGTTCGCCCTTTGCACTAATCGATCACATCGAATGAATGAGTTGAGATGGATCCTCAGACATGTATTCAGTCTTTGCGTGTCAAAGTGGGGGTTGGTAAAGTGAAGTACAAGCTCAGTAAACACTCCCCACTCTAGCATGAATACCGGTGATGCAAGCTTGGGTAAGGATAGCACAACTGGGACATGCCAGCTTCCAATAGGGCGACTTATAAGTGCTCCATCTGGTCCACACAAGGCTCGTTTTAAACTCAATATTGGTACTATAACCGGTACCATTCCACAGTGATTAGCTTCTAGTACGCTCCTCCAGCTAGTCAATCCTATGAATCGGAACTTTAAGTTGCTTTAAAGACTTCTTTGCTTCCCTGCGTCCTCAGTCTACCACGTGCAATCATCCTGTGCAAAGTGCTGTCGGAGGTAAAAAGAGAAATTTACGCCAATCAGATACTGAACGAAACGAGCGCCGGGCAATAAATAACAAAGGAGCCCCATTTAACAATCATTCATATTCTCCCATCTCACGTTTGGGCAGACGAAGCTCAACATGGCCAAGATGGGCAAGGATACCCCAAGCTTTCAAGACATCGTTGCCACCTCGCTTCGCCCAGCACTCTTGATTGTTTTGGCCATCTATTGTACGAGAACTCTGAGAAGTGTATAAAGCGTGATTATTTACACATGAAATAGACTTCTTTCTGTCCGTCATAGATACGGTTCTATTTGAGCGAGATCCATTAGGATTGCTTGACATTCAGAAGATCAAAAGTAAATCATTCTCAAGGTTTTGGATTGCCTACGGTTAGACACTTGCCTAATATTTCAACGTACCAAGAACCTACTGACAAGCTCATAGAAGACACGCTCTCTGGAGATCTTCCTAGTCCCATCCCTTCTCTGCTCGCGTCTATTTCAGGCGTTGTCTTGGACATTGGCCCAGGATCTGGGCCCCCATTGCGTTATTTCAGATCCTCCAAAGCCACTGTTTTCTATGGCGTGGAACCGGAAACTTGGTTGCATGATGGCTTGCGCAAAAATATAAAGAACAATGGCCTAGAAGGAAAGTATAATATCTTGACTTGCGGTGCGGAGAAAGAAAGCCTGGTTCCTGCTTTAGCAAAGGAAGGGCTTTTGCAGCAAGGCATCGGTAGCGGAGTGTTTGATTACATCATCTGCTTGCGGGTACTTTGCGGCGTGACGAATTTCGAAGACACGCTTGATGGGTTGTATAGATTGTTGAAACCGGGTGGAACCTTGATCATTGCGGAACATGTCAAAAGCCCTTGGCCGGAAAAGGGGGGTCTGTTCACATCCTGGTTATTGCAAAAGCTTTACAAGCTATTTGGTTGGAGCTTTTGGATTGGGGGTTGTAATATTGATAGAGACACGGAGCGGGTGTTATTGAGAGCTGGCGGCAGTGGTGGGGGGTGGCAGAAAGTTGATTTGGAAATGCCTACACCCTGGGAGAGTATTCCATGGCTGCTTGGTTACCTTGTGAAGCGCTCAGAAGCGCCTCTTGGTCCTGAGAGATGAGACGGCATGATAAGACATCAGGGATGCCTTTCAACCACGCCAAGCATGTGTAGAGCAATTAGGTATGAACGCGGGAAAGGGGCCGTGAGCCACCAAATCCACTCTGACAAACAGTCTATCCCTTGCCGCATTAGTTAGGCGAGCAAGGAAATCGGATTAAAAAACAAAAAAATCATGCGCCCACGTCTTATAAACTTCACTGATCTTCTCCGAGTCATGGTATCATCGGGAACCGCAAGATGTGGGGCCGAACCGCGGCATGGCTCCTACACATCTCACTCACGCCATTTTTTCCTGTTTGCTGACCAGCTCCTGAGTCGGCCGTCCACATCTGAGAAGCTTTTATCGCCATCTCGAACATGGCCGCATTAGTGATGCTGAGATGGATCTAGGCAGCAGACTAGCGCCGTGGAAGCTCCTCTTCAAGCCCTATGTCAGACTATGAACGACTGGCCTCAAGCTCATTACTTTACCCGTCCTTGTAGAACTACCGTGTAATGTTTGCTAGCTCCGAAGCTCCGAAACCAGGTATTTATTGCTGCTGAAATCAGCATCCTTTTCATTGTCTGCCATTCAGTCTTTCGTCATGTCTTCATCAGATCTGAAATTCAAAGGGCCTATTCCGCAGGATGCTTTTAAGCCAACTGGAGATGATCAGAGCATCGAAGTTGGAATCATTGGAGCCGGCATCGCTGGTCTAGCAGCTGCTGTAGCCCTTCGGCACAGTGGGCATAAGGTTGAGGTATGGAGCATTGAGATGGGAGAAATGCTAATCGGACGGCTGACCTTACCCCGAAGATATTCGAACGTTCAAGGTAGTAAATAGTTACAGTCTGGGGTAAGCTGCTATTTCGCCTCCCTCAAGCTTACCAAACTCTCAGGTTTAAGAACGAAGTCGGAGCAGCCATCAACGTATGCCCTAATGCTGCGCGTATCCTCCACTTCTATGGGTTTGACTTCAAAGGCTCCAAAGGCGTTATTACGAGGAGAGTACGTCTTTCGCTCGAGCATGCCGCAATTCGGATGCTCATTGATTTTTAGAGCGAATTCATGAGAGCAGATACCCTGGAAACAACCATGGCAGCCGATTCAACGGGATTTCCAGAAAGGTTTGGAGCGGAGTTTTACTTTATGCATCGAGTAGATTTACATACTGAGCTACGTCGACTTGCGGAAGAATCCGACAATCACACTACTCCAGTCAAGATTACTCTGTCCGCGGAGGTCGCTGATGTCGACGTGGATACCGCAGAACTGACGCTCAAAGATGGCTCTAAGCACAAGAAAGATCTCGTAGTTGCGGCTGACGGAGTACATGTACGTGGCAAAGCCATCTAACATGCACAATGCTCATGTGTGTAAAGTCTTTTCTGACGTCGAAAATAATTGGAAACGACAATCCAGCCTACCCTACCGGGCAATCCGCATTTCGTTTCTTGATACCGACAGAGAAGCTCATGCAAGATCCAAAGGCGCGTGAGGTTATTGAAGGTAGACCTGATGGCATCTACGTTGGCAGCGCTCCAGATCGTAGATTAGTCTGGTACCCTTGCCGAGCGTATGACACAGTTGACCTTCAGTGTTTCAAACAAAGCTAATGTCCGGTAATAGGGGAGAAATCTATAATTTTGTCGCCATCCATCCTGATGATGCGACTGCGTCCGAATCCGAAGGCAAGCAAATCTCTCATTTCTTGGTGATTGACTCGCTTGCGGCTTACACTTTTGCTTGAAAGACTTCACCGCAAGTGCTCCGATAGAGGATCTCCTGAACGTATACCAGTCATTTCATCCGAACCTGCGTGCCCTTTGTCAGTAAGTTAATAATTGGGGCTTGGATGATAAGTATCATTACTTATGATGGTGCATCAAAGAAACGCAGATGATATAAAGCTTTGGAAGTTACTTTACCGTCCACCTATCTCGAAATGGGCCAATGGAAGGGTTGTTCTTATAGGAGATGCAGCGCATCCTATGCTTCCACGTGAGTAGGACGATCGGAACCATCTGATTATGGCTCACACAGATGTAGATCAAGGCCAAGGCGGCGCTCAGGCTATTGAAGATGGCGGTGCACTGGGTGCTCTTCTCTCAAAGCTGCGGAGCGTTGACGAAGTTCCCGCCCGGCTTCACCTCTTTCAAGAACTGAGGAAGAATCGGGCCGCTGCTATGCAGATCTTCTCCAATGCTGGGCAAGATCAAGCAGAGAAGATCCAAGCTGAAGCTCAAAAATATGTTGATGGACCAGTTCCGAGTAAGTTATCAATGATTGTGGTTTTCGTCGACAGCTGGAGGAGGCTGACTCGTGTCTTCACTTAGAAACCCCCCACGAGTTCCATGAGTGGAATTTCTCATATGATGTATTCCGTCATTCTCTTAATGTCCTGTCAAATGAAGTGAAAGCATGACTACCATTCATGTTACGATCAAAAATTCGTTCATGAGAAAATAGTTCATTACGAAACTTGCAATTGAGTGCTGGAATATAGTGAATATCCACCCGACTTACAACAATGATAGAACCAATGAGCAGTACAGCAGACACTAACGAGTACTAGAGGATATTGAGGGTGAGGTAAGAAAGAGAAAGATTAGTTTAGTCGGCCTGACGACTTGTATTGTAGAATCAATAGGATTAATTCCAGAATTTCACCCAAGACCAGTCATGATCAATGCAAATGGAAATAGCTTGTAGGCTATAAGATTCTGCATGTGATCGCCCAGCAACTTGAAACATTACGAATCAAATTCTTCAAACTTTTCTTCAAAACATCAATAGAGCTCTCCGAAATTTCGACTATCATCAACAATCCTCCATCTATCTCTTTCGGTCAGTCCATTTCCTCCAAGGTTCTTTTACAACGTGAGGGAGCTATCGTGGCCCTTTCTTGCACTCACATCCAAAATTAAGGATGTGAAGCAAATATATTGTCTTTTGCTGGAACTTCTCCGCAAGAGCCATTAGCAATTAGTGATGCCGTAGAGAGTCTCAGGATCCGGTAGCCATGATACATAATGAATACCATTCTTTCGAAATCTATAGACCTTGGCTTCACAGCGACTGATTCTAACGGCAGAACATATACTCGACTGTCGCTTGCAAATTGGCAATCTTTGCAAACTCATCATGTCAGACGAAACAAATTTCGGCTTTAAACTCCATAGCTCTTGCTGAGACGCAACTTGCTCGGCTCTGAAGATGACTGAGACCGGCGGGGACAAAGCATTTAAAGGCATTTCGGGGGAACAGCATCACGATGGCTAATAATGAGCCTATTTCTTGAAAGTTATGTAGGCTAGTTCTGCAATCATCTGGCTGGAGTAAAATAAGCTGTGGAAACCTTGTAGAGCTGGGAGAAAAACAATTCTTAATGAGACGCCCTCCTTTGGAGAAACCTGCAATCTAAACTAGATATGTGCTGTTGCCACCACCACTTGATGCTCAGAGGATCATGGACAAAGATTACTGGATGTGATCACGTACACCGAAAATACTTTCGTAAGCTGGGTATGGAAGGCCGAGACTGCTATATTGGATAGCCAAGCACTCTCAACGAGGCAAAAATTCACACGTATGTCGCGGTCATGGTTCTTACAAGCCCCGGCGAGTAGTTGAAGTGAAGTTTAATGAAAAAGTGCCCCAAAAGTGACGTAAGAAATGCAGTAGCTGCATCCGTCAATGGCTCATACACTGCTTCACTTTTTGGCCCAATCTCAAAAAGTGACTAGGCCTTGACGAGTGTTAACTCACTCGCTCGAAATCCCGCAGAACTCTTCACAGACTTCCTCTGTCAGCAATGTTCTCTCGCATCATCGTCAAGTCTACTTGAGAACCAACAACATGGCAACGAACAGTACGGAATCTACCACAAGTTCAAGGTAAGTAATTAAGCTATTGATTTAACTCATCAAGTCTCAGCATTGACATACCTTTAGATTCATGAGCGACATCGTACAAGTCCAGGTCGGGCAGTCAGAGTCTCCTTTCCATATCCACAGACAGGTCCTTGGCTCCAGCTCGGATTTCTTCAAGGCAGCCTTGAAACCATGCTGGTTTGAATCAGACAAGATTCCATTGACCCTACCGGATGAAGATGTGGAGGTTTTCCATTTATATGTCCACTGGCTTTACTCACGAAAGATCCAAACTTCCGAAGGCAATGATCCGACCAGAACCGGGCGGTACGAACTTCTCAGTAAAGCGGCCGTCCTAGGAGATAAACTACAAGATGTCGAGTTCAAGGACCACGTCCTAGATACCTTTGTAGTCTTGACAAACATACCCAACTCTCAAGGTGTCCAATGGTTCCCGGGCCCCACAAGCGTGAGTCGGATCTTCAAGCATCTACCGGAAGACTCAGGCGGGCGACGCTTGATGGTGGACTTGTACGTTTCAGCAGCAAGCGAAGATTGGCTTGAAGGAGAGCCTGGGGATTTTTGTGAAGACTTTCTGCTGGAGTTGTCACGAGCTCTCCTCTTAGCATTGCGTTTTAGGCCATGGACTCTGGACGTCGATCAACTGGTCCAACGGGACTTGTGTATGTACCACGATCACAAGAAATACAACAAGCCATGTTACAGAGCCCATCCGTAAGCATCATACCATTGCTACCGGACCTAAGCAAACTCGCTAAGCAATTTCTCAGAGCAACTTCGTGGTATAATGTGGCGTGGCAGAAGTGGAGGACATGTTGTCAAGATGATACTTGTGGCTGCTGTAGCTGGGTCTGCAATCGCAGGATCTAGAAGGACGTTATCAGATAACTAGCCCCGATGTGTCGTGAAATCATCATATACCTCGACTTTTTTCTCCTCGCTCCGTTTCTGAATGTCGGTAATTTGCCCTTCTATACGCTTTCTGGCCGCTGTCAGCTTTTACGTGAAAATACTGTCCAGCGAGTTCCCACTAACACCTCCTTACTAATGTAATCCAGCCGGCCATCTACTGCCATTGTGGCCTCTATCTTGTCTTGCTTGAGAAGCACAGGACCGACCAGTTTGTATATGCCGGCATCTTCGGCGAGGTTTTTGAACTCCTAGATCTATTTCAATAACTTTCTCGCTTTGACAAGGGTCTGAAGCTACCTTCTGTACTCCCTTATTTTCCTGTTCTTGTGCCTCCAGTTTCTGTCGTGCTTCGACCGTAGATTGCAATTCTAGGATAGGTTAGTCGTGAATAAGAGGGTTCATTCATCGACTAACCGCTTTGCAGCTTTTGGTAGTCTTCCGACAACGTCTGTAACTGCTTTTGCTCGTCCGCCATTGGTAGTGAAGGTTGTGGTAGTTAGAAAATGCGACGGTAAACTTACCCCCACCAAACGCGGCGGGGGGAGGCTACCCAGCAACGCGCATCAAAGCAATATACAATCAATCGAAGGTGGGCTAGAATCAACATCAGATCACCCCAAAACTACACGTTTGTTCCTCACCATCTGGAAATCTCACGCTTCCTCCGAATTACGCATTTCTCAGTACTACAAGTAAAGACAACAACTACTTTAGCCGTCAATCGCACCACAATAGCTTGGACTGTCTTCACCTGCGTTGTATATTTTCTCACGAGAAGACTTGGCTTGATTTAAGCCGTCCCGTAATAGGCTCTGGTGCCTTTCCTAAGGCCATCAGATAACATTGCCTATCATGAGCAACACCGACTTCTTGGGTCGCGCTATTGAATCGGTTAAGAAGGCCATTGACAGCGACACCGCCGGCGACTATGAAAAAGCATACCAGACATACTACCAATCTTGTAAGTTTAATGAGGCTGTCTAGAATGGGTCTGGCTAATACGTGTATCGTAGTGGAGCTATTCATGCTTGCGCTAAAATGTAATGTTATCAATGTCCTGGGCCCTCACATCTCCATTGACAAGTCCTAGGGGAAAAGAATCCAAAGTCCAAAGAGATGATACGCGGGAAAGTGGCCGAATATATGGATCGAGCAGAGAAGCTAAAGCAGCATCTGGAGCAGAATGACAAGAACAACAAGAAAAAGCCAAGCGCAGTTGGCGCAAACGGCAAGGTAGCTGGAGGAAGTGGGAAAAAGTAGGATCTTCGATCCCGAGTTATTCAAGCCCAGCATGCTAATCATGCGAATCAATAGGGCTGATGATGATGATGAGGAGCAAGATCCGGAATCCAAGAAACTTCGAGGTGCCCTATCCGGTGCTATTTTATCGGATAAGCCAAATGTCAAGTGGGAGGATGTGGCCGGTCTTGATCGAGCTAAAGAAGCACTGAAGGAGGCGGTCATATTACCCATCAAATTTCCGCATCTTTTCCAAGGCAAGCGACAGCCGTGGAAGGGAATATTACTATATGGACCGCCGGGCACAGGTAAAAGCTATCTCGCAAAGGCAGTCGCGACAGAAGCCAATAGCACGTTTTTCAGTGTGAGCAGTTCTGATTTGGTTTCAAAGTGGATGGGAGAAAGCGAACGGTAAGTCGAATAGTTCACTTGGGACGACTACTCGTTGATTACTGTGCTAGACTTGTCAAACAACTATTCAATATGGCAAGAGAAAACAAGCCGTCAATCATCTTCATAGATGAGATTGATGCGCTCTGTGGACCTCGAGGTGAAGGCGAGTCAGAGGCCTCGAGAAGGATAAAAACGGAGCTACTAGTACAAATGGATGGTGTGGGAAAAGATTCCAAGGGCGTGCTTATACTCGGCGCAACCAACATACCATGGCAGCTCGACGCCGCAATCAGGAGACGGTTTCAAAGACGTGTCCACATAAGTTTACCAGATCTTCCGGCACGGATGAAAATGTTCGAGTTGGCAGTAGGGTCAACACCCTGCGAACTCAAGCAAGCAGACTTCAAGACGTTGGCACAGATCAGCGAGGGCTACTCGGGCAGTGATATCAGTATCGCTGTTCAAGATGCACTCATGCAGCCCGTGCGAAAAATTCAGACGGCAACACATTACAAAAAGGTTTTGGTCGATGGTACGGAGAAGCTCACGCCATGTTCACCGGGCGACCAGGGTGCAATCGAGATGACCTGGACCGAGGTGGAGACGGAGCAGCTGCTAGAACCTCCCTTAACAGTCAAGGATTTCCAGAGGGCTGTCAAGAGTTCGCGGCCAACGGTGAGCCAGGATGATCTGAATAGAAATGCCGAATGGACCAAAGAGTTTGGTAGCGATGGTGGATGAAATAGTAGCTAAACTCGACACGGGTGTATTTCTTACGAGGTTGGCATGCATGAATAGCAATCGGCGTACTGTCTGAGCGTACTAGTATTTGTTGTTGGGCTGGCTGGGTGGCTGTTAATGGTAAATAGCGGCACCTGAGCTCTGATTGGTTACATTACGTAGCTTCGTAGATGGTCCAGGTATCTTAGCTTCCTTGCTTCCATGTGATTAGATTGCTGTCTTCAAACAGTTCATTTCCATCCAAAAATGTTGGAAATAAAGATGTATTTTACTAAGCAAGTCAATTAGGTAACAATCCCTCAGCTCCGCGTCCATGTTGGATGAAAACAAATCACGGTTCCATCCCAATGGTTCAGCTGTGGAAGTTTTTGGCAGGAAGCTGCCTGTGCAAGCTTCAAGTCTACGCCTTCAGTGCATCCTTTGAGGATGCTCATGAAGCTTCAATAATGGCACCAAAGGAAATAGCTATTATTGGTATGCTTTCCACGTCCGACCTATACGCAGTTACTGAATGATGTCTCAAAGGCGCAGGAGCTGGCGGAGCATCGACTGCTTATTTTCTCAAGCAATTTGCCTCTGAATATGATGACAACGTGCACATCACAATTTTCGATCGAAACTCGTATATTGGCGGTCGATCTACCACCGTAAATGCCTGGGACGATTCCAATGTGCCGATTGAACTCGGTGCTTCCATATTCGTTGAGGTCAATAAAAATCTTGTCAACGCTGCGCGTGCTTTCAACCTTTCCACAGGCGCCATGTCTAGAAACGACGGTCCTGAAGGCGGTCCAAGACTGGGCGTGTGGAATGGAAAGGAGTTCGTTGTCCAGGTGTCTGAAAATGATAATTGGTGGGACAAGGCAAAAATGCTATATCGATATGGTTGGGCACCTATCAAGACCAATCGGGTAATGAAAGAAGTTGTGGGAAATTTCTTGAAGATGTACGATGTCCCGTATTTTCCATGGTCTTCGCTTTCAGATGTTCTCTCCAAACTGGGTCTTATCAAGACCACTGGCTTAACAGGGGAACAATTTTTGAAAGAGAAAGGCATCGGCGATCTGTTCGCAAGTGAAATAATACAGGCGAGCACACGTGTCAATTATGCACAGAATCTCCCATTGATTCATGGTGTAGAGACTATGGTGTGCATGGCAACAGATGGTGCAATGTCGGTAGAGGGAGGGAACTGGCAAATTTTCGACCGTATGGCAAATCATGCATCAAGTGCTATTCACTTAAGTACCAACGTGACTGCGTTACGGAAGCTCTCCAACGGAGCATACGAGGTTGAATGGAAAGCGACAGGAGCGTCCACTGATGCAACGACGTCCACCAAAAAATTTGATTCGATTGTACTCGCAGCTCCGTACCAATTCTCGAACATCGAACTAGATCCTTCTATTTCAAAGGTACCAGATGCCATACCGTACGTCGAACTGCATGTCACGTTGTTTGCATCGCCACACCTGTTGTCTCCCGCTGCGTTCAACTTGAAGGACGATGCCGTGGTCCCCCAAGTCGTACTCACTACATTGCAAGCGAACGAGAGTCCGGGGACAAATCCCCATGACGAATCAAAGGCTGGTTTCTTCAGTATCAGCACTCTCCGTGAGGCACGAAATCAAAACACTAATCCTCCTCGAGCAGAGTACGTCTACAAGATATTCTCTCCAAAACCTGCCAGATCCGATTTCATGGCTAGAATTCTCGGTCTTGACAATAACGGCAAAGACGAGATTAGCGAAAATGATGTGACGTGGATTTATCGCAAAACATGGAACTCGTATCCCTATGAGTACCCACGGGTCACCTTCGAAGAGCTTAAGCTTGACCATAATCTTTGGTATACGAGTGGTATAGAAAGCTTCATTAGCACCATGGAAACCAGCAGCTTGATGGGCATGAATATTGCAAGATTGATTGTCGATGAATGGTCAAAGGAAGGGAACAGTGCGGAGAATACTACCACTTCTTTTCATCTTGCCGAACAGCAGAAGCCACTGAAGGCCAAATTGTGATAGAGCGCGCCGACGTGCTTAGTCTCACAACCCTTGACATTTAGCTCTCTGTGTCGGTCAGACAGTTATTCAATCACGAGGTGCCTTACTGCAACTACATGGTTGCTAGCAAGACCAAGCTGTCGAAACATTTCGAAGCAATTTCGGCAATGCACAGACGTTGATCGCATTCTATGAAAACCTCATTTCCGAGACTGTCTCATCTTTCTATCATATTCTTGGCGATGGATAGTCAGAGCTTTGCAATCTCTTTGTAGCGCTTGAACAGGTCGTCAGACTTTGACATGTATGATCCAATAGTTGATCTTGTATGCGATTTTATTGGAGCCAGCAATCCCGCAGCAGACTTTTCTTGGGACACCCAATTTCCTGCGACAGTGGAACGTCGGATTCTATGGAATCGCGTGGCATTTGGGATGTTACGGCAAACGATCCTGTATTTCACATTAGTGAAACGTCTCGCCAGTCTAGTGGAGAATTAGTAAGCCAATTATTCATTCTCATTCCATCTATAGATTTTACCGGAAAAATTCTGTGGTTTTGCAAAAGATCGCATGACGCTTTTGGGGAACATCAACGCGCTATGCAAGGTACTGGTAGCACAGGAACTCGTGACGACCCTTGCGTCACAGCATATTTCTTTTGTGTTTAGCTTCACTCAATGTTTTCTCCGGCCACGCAAACAATAAAGAAGCCATGACGAAATTTTCATTAGCCAAGGCTTTGCGGTTCCCTTTTGAGTTTTTCTAGCCACTTTCGCAACCAGACAAACAAGCGCTGCCCTAAACCGCTATTGATGCAAAATATAGAAACGGCCTTAACGTGCAGATGGTAGCCAACAAGGTTTTGTTGGCCTACACCATCCCCGCAAAGGAGACCCCTGTTTGACCTGGGGATGTTCCATGTAACATCGTTTTGGCGGGGCAAGAATTCGCGCCAAGCTCCGAAAAAGTACTGACCGAAGCATCAACGTCTAGTACGAGATGTGCATCTGATCATGTCTTCCGACCATCTCTTCGGAACCCCTCCGCAGAGTCTCCCTTTACTGTCACAGTGCTAACACAGACTGACCTTGCACGATCAAACAGGACGGATCTGCAAACTCCCCAGTGCTGTCATTATGCAGCGAAAAATTGGCACCGTGCTTTTATCACAAGAAAGGGGAAGCATAAGGTAATATAATTCGGGTCTGAACTAGGATAAAAGGCACACCTGTCCCGCTCTTTCATCCCTCGCTTGGTAGATTCGCTCCAATTTGTTCTTAGTCGCTCAAAGTTTGTATTCTTGCGAGCACACATCCTCATAATGCATTCCATCAAAACCGCCATACTCGCTTCGGCTGCTTGGATCGTGGGCGCAACAGCGCAGAGCGCCAGTGTAGTGAATCGCTGCGCATTTGACATCTATGTTCTATCGAGTCCTAGTAATGGAGGTGAGGGAAATCAATTGCCTGGAGCATTATGAGCAATTCGCCAACTGATCAATCAAGGCGCATCCACACCGGTCGAAACCATTGCTCCTGGTGCGAATTACTCGGAAGCCTACTCCGCTGGCTCCGCTGTCAAGATCAGTAATTCAAGCACTGTCGTGGATCCCTTGACTTTCGAGTACACGCCGAACCAGAACGCCGGCCTGGTCTATTATGACCTCTCTAACAATGCCGGCAACCCATTTGCCGATTATAACAACACCTTGGTTCCGTCCAACTCAAGTTGCTACACCTTTGATTGCCAAGCTGGGGCGAGCGGCTCGTCATGCTATTCGAATGGAGGTGACATCCAAGTCAAGGCTTGTTACATTACCGATCTGACTACTACGGTTTGCGCGGACTCTTGATGGTGGAAAAGGAACATGATCCCACTGTGGTATTTCGAGGTTGCGTATTTTTGGACAATGATCCGATGCTTGTCTGGCGAATTTGGATTGGACTGGGTTTTAATAAGCGTTGCACCGTTGGATAAAAGATTAATGGGGAATTTAAACATAATTGGGTAAGGCATTAATGCAGGGGGAGCTATTAGCCGAAAAAGGAAGACATTGAAACAATCTCATATTGTATGCAATAAATGATGATCCAGTGTATTTTGCAATCCATTAACTATCAATATCAAGGATGTTTCTGGACCGTATCTCGAAGCGTGGTAATGTTCTTGGAAGAAGCGACGCAGACTTTCATGTGTACAACGTCTAAGCATTTTATACGCTAAATCCGATTCGAAGTAGCGTATGTGGGGCCCCCTTTTCTTTACATCTACATCATCCTGGCACGCTCACATAAGGTGGCTCGATGTTTGCAGAAACCTTCGTTGCTATAACCTGAGTAGGCTCAGAGACAGCCGGAGCACGGCCTGCTCAGAAGACGTTTTCGCCAGAACATGATTTGATCGGCATTCGGTTGAGCATGAGAAGCTGGATTTAGTGTTTTGGTACTGACATCTGATGCGACTTTCGGCTAGACTTGCTTTCCGTTCAGCTTGTCATCTGCGTATTTGCTAAGCCTTTATTGACAATCAGAATCCATTGCACTCGAAAAAACTAAAAGGTCTTGCACGGATGGCGACGACTATCGAGCAATTGACATCTCTACATAAGAACTCCCCGTCCGAAAGGTCCCACGAACGTAAACCAAGTCATCATCTCTCCAAATTTACCTTTCCCCGGAATCCAAACAGCAGCTATCGTACACGGAGCATATCATCCGCAATACCAAGCAGGCTCTGTGGCGTCTGTCGCGATATCATTGCAAGAGGTCAGAAAATACACCTCGAAGGGCATGCAGACACGGCCAGTAAAGCGCCGTATCACTCCTCTGCAGATTTAATGATCGATGCGGTTGAAGTACAGCACTGCCACCTTTGTATACAGAACATGTTCCGTCGTCCTTGTCATGGCGTTTCCGGTTCATCTCGTTCATCTACTTCAGTTTCTTCTGCATTAAGCAAAGGGATTGACTTGTGGTTTTCATGGTTCTTCTTTTCGTTTCCCGATATGAATCCACACCAACAGGTTTCGCTTAATTCCAAGATGGAAAAGTTTGCTGTTTTCGAGGTGTCGGATGTTGAAGGTATGCTAAGTTCCTCCAGCCCTCCTAGGAACGCACCACTTTGTCTTTGTACTGCACGAAACCAACTCCAAGCTCCGAGCACGCAGTAATCGGATGCGAATGCCACTGTTGATTTCGATTTTTCATCCTCCGCGAGGCATTCTAATCAAATGCTTCAGGCTCAGAATTCACGCTTGTCCCCCCATTCCACGAAGAAGGCTCCATAGATTCTTCATCGGCAAGCACAAAATCTCCCGCCAGTCTCAATTTTATTAAAGAATGTCTTTTAGAGTGCTCCGCATCCCACGCAACATGTGCTTTGAACAAATCCCCAGAGATCTTAGTAACACCTACCCGCTTGTTATACATTTCGCCACTAGCTCATGATAATAGCATTGCCAAGGTCAATTTAGAAGAAGGCGTCCAAGCCGCGGGAAATTATCTTGTTTTGAGTCATTGTTGGGGAGCGGCCAAAAAATTTGTCGCCTTCTCAAACAGAATCTCACATCCGTGTTGACAGAGATTGATCTTGTGCAACTCTCGCGTACGTTCAAAGATGCGATTTGGCTCACGAAAATCTTAGGCTATAGCTATCTCTGGATAGATTGCCTCTGCATTATACAAGACGATGGATCCGATTGGTTGCGTGAAAGCGTGCGAATGATGGACTACTACGCAAACGCAGCTTGTACCATTGCGGCAACGGATAGTCTTCAAAGCGATGGCGGTCTCTTCCGCGAGCGGAGTAACGAGGTTCTGCAATCTTGCCTTATACAGTGGACCTCAAAACAGGGTGGTAGTTCCACCCTAAAACGACTTGTAGACTGGGAAGCTGAAGCCAGAGATTTTGCTGAAATTGAAGTGTCACATCTGAATCAACGCACATGGGTATATCAAGAAAGGCTGCTTTCAAGAAGGATCATTCATTTTACTCACAAGCAGATCTGGTTCCAGTGTCGTGAAGTCATTGCATCCGAGAGGTCGCCCTGTGGAGTTCATCTTCCATGGCTCCAGAAGGTCCCAACGATTGAGATCTCACTGCCCTTAGAGAAACAATCGTGGTCCGATATGGTCCAAAGATACTCACAAAACCATTTGACCCGTGCGACATATCGATTGATCGCGTTCTCTGGAGTTGCCCAAAAATATGCATCGCTACATTCTCAGGAGGCGAAGGACTACGTTGCTGGACATTGGCTCCAGGAACTCCCCAGATGCCTCTACTGGACGTGTAGGACATCGAATGCAAAAAAGCCTTCTCGCGTTGCGGCGAGTATTGCACCTAGTTGGTCATGGGCTTCAGTGGATGCAGGCATATACATTCCGAAATACAGCGAGTCAGATGGTTGGCGGTCAGGAATATCACCTATGGTCAAGACACTGGAGACGCGTGTCCCACCCGGAAGCAATCCTTTCGGCAATGTCGTCAAAGCCTCAATTGAGTTAGAAGGCTGCATCTTCCAAATGAATCCACATAATCCAATGGACGGACCATTCACTTGCAAACATCGCTCCTTCGATGGATTGAAGGTTGAAGTGTCATTTGACGACGATAAAGACAGTCAAAGGCTTTCGACAGACCCAAGTCCTTTGTGGCATCTCCCGCTCATTTATTATCGCGTCGGATTTGGGAACGAGATGCTTGGCTTAATTCTAAGGTGGGTACCATTGACCGAAAGAGGCGTATACGAGCGAGTCGGCGCATTTCGAATCCAATATCCAATAGGTGAACACATAGACAATCTCCTGAAAAATATGTTCCAGGATCCAATTATAGGACCTGGCGACGAAGCCACTCTCATTGGAAAATGTGATTGCGGAGAGTCAGCTCCTCGCCCATGGGCTAAGCTGCCAACAGATCAACAATTGTACAAAAGCTCCACAGGTCACACCAGAGGTTATGTGATCAGACTCATTTGAGCTCGAAATGCAAAAAGTAGCTACTGTATACATAGTATTTCACTGGCAGCTGCAAGCAAGCTTTGTGGTATTTACCACACCATTTCAATGAGAGGTCAGAGAATATATCAAGAGGAGAAGGCGCACCTTCGTTTATCATATGATGGGTTTCACCCTTTCAGGGGCTTTCACAAGTTATTGCGGGTCTTAGGCTCATGGAGCTCTTCCTGCCAAGGCCATAGAAACCCGAAATAGTAAGTCACAGCTATCAGTCACCCGTCTCTAAAATCGGACCCGTGTATGTCTTTCTGCCGTAGGCAAACCAGAAGACCACACTAAATAAAAGAGCGCTTCCGTACACCAGCACACAGTAATTCATCTCTTCTGCTGTAGGATTCGTTGTCGTGGGGAAAAACGAGAAAAGAGCTCCTATGATAGTATATGCGATTGCCAGGACCGTCACAGGTATGCCAAAGCGTCCCAGTCTGAAGTAACCCCAAGGTATCTCTGATGTAGGAGTTGTAAGCCGCTTATGCAGCATCACTGAAGCTGCAAGAATGAAGGACGAATAATACCCCGCGACGATTAAAGAAATAAACGCCGTGAACCCAACGCTAGAGCCAATGTTAATTAGAGCAAGAAGGAGACTTATGACGGCAGTGACGCCAATGGCCCAGACCGGAAGACGAGTCCTTTCGTTGACCTAGATCGTACTGTCAGATGTCCTACGGTATTGAGGCGGAACTTATAAATAGAGGTTAGGGTCAGATGGTAGCAAATGAAGATACTGTAGTCAAGGGAAAGGTGAACATATTTGAAAGCTGTAAGAAGAGATGACTTGTTTGTAGTTTATAAAAATGGTTTGCATTTACTCGCCTTTGAGAGATACTTGGAGAACGGGAGGCCGCCCTCACGAGCAAAGGCCCAAATCATGCGAGACGATGTAGCTACCATGGCAATAGCTCCAAAAATCTGGGCACAAATCACGATTGCGGTCTAACTCACATTAGCATAGTCATCAACATCTTGACGACAGTCGCGGTTCAAGGAAAAGAAGAGGCAGATGGAGTGCAATGGTCGATCCACTCACAAGCGCATTTGCTCCCGCGTTTGAGCCCACTGCATATGCATATATGCTTATAAAGGGGTAATAGGTGTCAGACCCTAGGGTTGCTTGAATGTCATCCGGTTGACAAAACAGTAAGGCTAAAAGCATTGCGAGACCGAGCGATCCGTTTAACATTATGGACGTTCCCATAGCGATCGGAATAACCCTAGGCGCAGTGTAGATTTCCTCAGCTACACTACAATTAGACCTTGTACAGAACCCTCCTCGCTTTTCGCGCTGGAATCTCACCAATATGATCGGCGGCGTCGAGGCCTGGGATACTATTAGTAGACGAGCGTCTTATTTCCATTCTCCTTTCCTCTTACCAGGAAATGCATTTGTGGAAGTTACCAGCCCCACAAAAGTTGCCAGAGCCATTGAACTAAATTCGCCGATATTGAGAAAAGTACCAAAGACCTCGCCAGCGGGTTGGTATTTTGGGGTAAGATACACGACGGGTACAAGAATCGCAAGAAACCCGAGAATATGAAATACCAATAAAAGTGATTCGATTTGTGGAAGCAAACGGCCGAGAACGGTGTTGACAAAAAGTGCAACGGCTAATATGGCATAGAAAAGTAGAGTACCATGCCATCTTTCGAACACATAACTTGGATAATTGAGTATTAAAAGGCCCTGTATCATGGTTCCAGTAACATAGCATGTTGCGGAAACCAAAGCCAGGTATGAGATCACAGAAAGCCACCCAGCCAGGTAACTCAGATATTTTTTGCAGAATGGAGGAGCAAGGATGGCAACCCAATTGAATGGACCGCCTGCCAACGGAATCCTGTTTTCCATAGTCAGCTTGGACGTAGACAGCAAAAGCGAGATTGAACAGCCGTAAGGCTTAGGGAGCGATCGCAAGTATCGCAGTGCGAAGGATGACTGGTCTCTATGTAGCGGGCCACGAAGTATGGGTAATACTCACATTGAAGCCATCTCAGCCATGACGAAGGCTTGAAGAATTGCACCAACCCAAACGAAAAGATATCCGTAGATCAAGCCGGCTGGACCGCCATTCTCAAGTCCGTCCAAGAGTGTTCTTGATTCCGAAATGGTGTCAGCAGTTCGCAAGCTTCATAACTTGGTATCAAAACCTAACTAACCCAGTGATTGCTTCCCATGTTGTCATCAATGTACTAGTGACCCTGATTGCCGACATCAGACCAAATCGTCTCTGTGATACTAATATATTAGCATTTATACTTCATTAGAGACCGTACGACTTACACGAAGGCGCTGTTTTTTGCCGAAGCGAGCCAGAATAGCCTCATCATGATCAGGCAATGTTTCTTGGTCCGTGATGATAGCCTCTTTTGAGACCGAGCCATCCATCACACGAGGTTTCATATTGCCAATCAATTCGATTTAGTAGTTTTCTTCTTCCAGAAGGAAGGATTTCCGTTTATGGTAAGTCAAAGCACTGGTTTATATTCTAATATTAGACTAACGCTCTTGATCGCGGCAGCGTCACGGAATGGTCTTTGTCTGCCGATACTGATATGTTTGAGAACCCGCAACCCAATTTAAGTGAAGAGCGTTGAGAATGAATCTTACGAAAAACAAGGCCAAGTTCACAGAGCACTCAAGAAATGAAGATAGGATTTGGCATCAAGGTACCAAGTTGCTGAGACGCTCACTGCAACCGGAATAAAAGTTTTTGAGCATGCATTCACCAGTCTCACTTAGGAGTGACTTGTGCCCGGAAACCGACTCTGGCTTGGAAATTTAACTCTGAGGGTCCACTCCAGGATGCGTATAGCAATTTTCCAGATATACTGCTGTCAGTGCCGGATCGGGCCTTAGATGCAAGTCAACTATGGCTTCGAGAATATCAAATCATATACACTGGAGTACATAGGGCTAAATCAACGCTGTATTAGTATGATTCTGGTGTTCAACCGGATTGGTAAGGCTGACATTGTATGCTGGACCCCTGGGATCACCTCGTCATGCTGGAGACATCGAGGTATGCTGATCGTTACGTAGGTCATATCAGGAGTCTGGAGCATTGCATCAGTGGGCTAAGGTTCACCAGCAAATGACAGGGACAGCATCTCTGGAGACTGCCTTGATTGATCCAATCAATTTGAAGTGCATGATAGAACCTGCTACCGACTCCGATAGTCTCTGCATAATGTGCTTACGTCTCCAATCTCCGTATCGTCTTGTGGCTATCAACGCGCCCTTGAACATTTTACTGGCTGGATTGGAGAGACCTGGTTGACTGACCTGTGCTGCTCCAAGCGGCACAGCACAGTGCGCTGATCCACCAAAGATGCAGTGTACGTCCAGGAATTTCGGGGTTATAACGGCCAGCCAGGCGGGTGTTTCTTGCGCGGCTGCTGCTGCCGGATAGATGGAGCTTTAGCTGTCCTACAGCAGAACGCACATATGTGCCCAGCTACAACATGCGCACCGAAGCTTAATGAACAGCCAGTGGAGCAAGCAGGTGTAAGGCTCTTCGGCTTTGCACGTAAATCGCTCGGCATGGATGGAGCCAGATCGTCCATTCATCTCAATGCCCACAAGCAGCGAGTCTGATATTAGCCAGGTTCCATCGATGCACAACCCATGCTATCGAAGTGAAGCGAATGCATATTAAATATCGGGGTCTCACGGAACGAGTGGTTACGGCCGGTGTGATTCATGCACATAATAGCCTGATTAGGCGAAACGAGGGCAAGCGTGATCAGACGCGCGATCACGTGAAGCGCGTTCATCTTGAATCGGGGGTTAAAAGTGCCGATGTTTACAAGGCACAACATTGACACATCCGTCTGAGGGCAAAGTGAATCTGCCGTCGAATTGTCCGCCATGTCCGCCGAGTCTCCAGTGAGGCCTTCGCGCCGTGTTACGGCTCGTCGCAAAGCTATTGTCGATTCAGATGATGACGAGGAAGAAGGTATTAATACAAGACAAATAGACGAAGACAGCGGAGAGGAATTTACACCCGCGCCTACACGAACTAGCAGAACAACAAGAAGGAAAACGACTGATGCACCTGCTACTCCCCAAACAGCAAGAAGCCGAAGAACAAGAGCTAGCGAATCTGTTGAGCCTTCATCTGTACAGCCCTCCCAGATTTTTAGTCCGACTGAGAACAACACGCCCTCAGAAGCACCATCACCCTCTAAGAAAGCGTCTCCGCCAAAACGAAGAACCATAAAGAATGTACGCGCCAGTCGAAAAAGCCGTGTCTCGATCACTCCAGATGAAACCTCCGAAATGCCACCTCCATTACCGACACCGAAAGCATCTACTTCACCTGAACCGCAAACACGGCGTTCAACACCGCTAGCAGACATCACCGAGTCAAAACTAAATGAAGCGCCTCCAACACCTGTACCAGACGTGGAACCATTGGTAGAAGTGAAAAAGGATGACGAGCATGTGAAGAGGGTAGATCCAAAGGTGACCGTGTTGGAAAAACCCATGGACATTGTCGTTCGTACGCGCAACGCAGCAATTCCCAAAGTTCAGGAGCCAGCGGAACCGAAGTCAAGAACCGTCATTACATATTTAGTACTCACAAACTTCAAGTCTTACGCGGGCAGGCAGGAAGTTGGACCTTTTCATACTTCGTTCTCGTCCGTCGTCGGGCCTAACGGATCAGGCAAGTCCAATGTCATCGATTCTTTACTTTTCGTCTTTGGCTTCCGAGCAAGCAAAATGAGGCAGGGAAAGATTTCGGCCTTGATTCACAACTCGGCTGGATTTCCGGATTTGGACCATTGCGAGGTTGAAGTACATTTTCAGGAAGTCATGGATCAACCAGGTGGTGGATCCGAGGTGATTCCGGACTCGAATCTAGTCATTTCGCGAAAAGCGTTTAAGAATAATTCAAGCAAGTACTACATCAATGGCAAAGAATCGAATTTCACAATAGTTACGACACTACTGCGCGACCGAGGAGTTGACTTGGATCACAAGCGTTTCCTGATTCTTCAGGGTGAAGTCGAATCAATCGCGCAGATGAAACCAAAGGCTGCTAATGAGCACGACGATGGCTTGCTTGAGTACTTAGAAGATATCATCGGAACGTCCAAATACAAAACGCCGATTGAGGAGTCCGCAGCTGAAACGGAAACGCTGAATGAAGTATGTCAGGAAAAGAACACAAGAGTACAGCACGTTGAGAAAGAAAAAAATGGCCTCGAAGACAAGAAGGAAAAGGCTTTGGCGTACATACGAGATGAGAATGATCTTGCCACAAAACAGTCTGCACTGTACCAAGTCTTTATCAAAGAGAGCAACGATCACCTCCAAGTCACACAAGAAGCCATCAATGAAGTGCAGGGCCAGCTTGATGCAGAGCTGCAAAGACACGCGGGTAGTGAGGAAGAAATCAAACAATTGGAGAAGCAATACAAGGGTGGCAACAAAGAGTACGAGAAACTTGAAAAGGACACACAGGCCATTCTAAAGGAAGTAGCTAAAATTGACAAGGAAACGGTCAAGTTTGAAGAGAAGAAGAAGTTTCTGGCAGGTAAAACCAAAAAGCTAGAGAAGCAGCAGCAAACAAGCAAACTTGCCGCTTCCGAGTCGAATAGTCTAATCAAGAATTCTGGCGACGATGTCGAGCGCTGTACCGCTCAAATTGCTGATCTTGAGAAAGAGATGAAAACCGAGGAGGTTGAACTTACCAATATACGAGACGGACTTAAAAGCAAGACGCAGGGACTGTCTGACCAAATCGCAGAGAAGCAAAAGCTGCTCGAACCTTGGAATGCCAAATTCAACGACAAGCAGTCAGCAATCGCTGTGGCTCAGAGCGAATTGGACATCCTTCGCGAGAAAGAGAATGCCGGCGCTGTTGCCATTGACGAGGTCAAGACCAAGATTGCTGGCCTTGAAGAGTCAAAGACATGCAAGTATGCGGAGCTAGAGGAATGCAGGGGTGAGAAGAGAAGATTGGAGAAGGAGGCAGCCAGTGTTCAGGTTGTGATTGACGAGGTGGCTCAAAAAGAACCAGCCATTCGGTCTAAATTGTCAAACATGCGACAGAAAGCAGATGAAGCCCGAAGCAGTCTTTCTGCTACCCAAACCCAAGGCAATGTCTTGACTGGCCTAATGCGACTGAAGGAGTCTGGTCGAATCAGTGGGTTCCATGGACGTCTTGGAAATCTCGGCGCGATCGATCAAAAGTACGACATAGCCATCTCCACAGCTTGTCCTTCACTAGACAATTTGGTAGTGGATACCGTTGAGGTTGGTCAGCAATGCATTGAGTATCTTCGCAAGAACAATCTCGGCAGAGCCAATTTCATTCTCTTGGACCGTCTACCAAAGCGAGATCTGAATGAGATTCAAACCCCAGAGCATGCTCCACGGCTTTTTGACTTGGTCAAATCAAAAGAGGATCGATATCGTCCTGCATTCTACAGTGTGCTACAGAATACACTTGTGGCGAAAGACCTCGAGCAGGCTAATCGTATTGCCTATGGTGCCCAAAGATGGCGCGTTGTCACGCTTGATGGTCAACTCATTGACAAATCTGGTACAATGAGTGGTGGTGGCAGTAGGGTAGCGAAGGGAGCCATGTCTTCCAAGTTGGCAGCTGACTTCACCAAGGACCAAGTTAACAAGCTTGAAGCAGATCGTGACGCTATGGAATCCACATTTCAGGAGCTCCAAGAGGAACGACGTCAACTGGATTCACAGTTGAAGGACCTGCATAATCAAATTCCAAGATTGGAGACTAAAGCTCAGAAAATCGAATTGGAACTCGGAAGCTTTGATCGTAATATTGCGGATGCTGAGAAACGGATCACAGAGCTAAGTGCAGAACAACAGCCTTCCAAAACAGACAAAGGCCGCGTGGTAGCACTAGAAAAGAGCATTGTTACGATGGAAAAGGAAGTAGAGAAGCTTCGCACAGAGACATCGGGCATCGAAGAAGAGATACAGTCTTTGCAAAACAAGATCATGGAAATCGGAGGTGTAAGACTCAGAGCTCAGAAGGCCAAGGTTGATGGGCTCAAGGCACAAATCGATTCTTTGACAGACGAAATGTCAGATGCAGAGGTTAATCGTACCAAGGGCGAAAAGCAGAAAATCAAGAATGAAAAGGCCTATGCCGAAGCAACGGACGAGCTGGAGAAAGTGGCAGAGGAATCGGCAAAGGTAGAAGAGGACATGAAGAACCAGAATCGAGATGCTTCAGGGTCAAGACAGAAGGCTGAGGAAGCAAAAGACGCCTTGGAGACGAAGAAAGAGGAGCTGCAGGCCCTCAAAGCCACCCTTGATGCCAAAACATCCGAGCTCAACGAAACCCGTGGCGCCGAAATCGAAATGCGGAACAAGCTTGAAGAAAGCCTCAAAATCCTCAAAGACCACCAGCGCAAAGCCGCTCACTGGACCGACAAGCTCAGCAAGCTCACCCTCCAAAACATCAGCGACCTCGGCAGTGGCGACAGCGGCGGCAGCGGCGACAGCAACAGCAACAGCGGCAACGACACTGAAAATGCATCCGACAGCCAACACCAACAGCTCCCCACGTACACGGCGGACGAGCTGGCAGACCTAGACAAAGCGCGCCTGCAAACGGAGATCGCGGCGCTCGAAGCGCGGACCGCGAACGCGTCCGTCGAGCTGGGCGTGCTAGCCGAGTACCGGCGGCGGGTGGAGGAGCACGCGGCGCGGAGCGCGGACCTACGCGAGGCGGTGGCCGCGCGCGACGCGGCGAAGCGGCGGTGCGACGAGCTGCGCCGGCTGCGGCTGGAGGGGTTCATGGAAGGGTTCAGTGCGATTTCGCAGTGGCTGAAGGAGATGTATCAGATGATCACCATGGGCGGCAATGCGGAGTTGGAGCTGGTGGATAGTTTGGATCCGTTCAGTGAGGGGATTCTGTTCAGCGTGATGCCGCCGAAGAAGAGCTGGAAGAATATCAGCAATTTGTCGGGAGGGGAGAAGACGTTGAGTTCGTTGGCGTTGGTGTTTGCGTTGCATCATTACAAGCCGACGCCGTTGTATGTGATGGATGAGATTGATGCGGCGTTGGATTTCAGGAATGTGAGTGATGCGATGAGGGGGTTGGGTTGTTGAACGCAATGTTTGGCTAACGATGATTGGGTTAGGTTTCAATTGTGGCGAGCTATATCAAGGAGAGGACGAAGAATGCGCAGTTTATTGTCATTTCTTTGCGGAATAATATGGTATGTTCGGTTTACTCGTGCATCTTGACCGAGCTAACAAAAGGAAAAGTTTGAGCTCGCTGCACGGTTAGTGGGTGTCTACAAGGTCAACCACATGGTAAGTCTTCCAAGCTAATCGGCACTTTTGGACGTTGGCTAAAACTTTGATGATAGACCAAAAGCGTGACGGTCGAGAATCGGGACTATATTGTAAGGAGTTCATAACCTTCTTAGGAGTCGTGCAGGATTAGATATTGAGAATTATTTTTGGTGCTTTGTGGGAGACCATCATTGGACAATATTGATGTACCTTTACTTTAGCGCTAAATTGTTAGGACTCCGTGTCCACAAAGTCATTGTAGGAGAGTCCGTGTAACATACTATACTTGGTACCCACTGCCGGGGAGACCCCATACTGCATGAATGTGTTGACCAGGTTGTCCAAGGCTTGATGACACGCAGAAGACGGGACGAGCGGATAGGTGTCTTGTTTCAATTTGTTGAGCAGTGACAGGACGTTCAAGGCAATAAATGGCGAAGCGAGAGCATGATGCATAGATACCTAATGTGCGTGTCCAATGAATGATTGCCAACAGAGCCTCCCACTGATTACACTTGCATTGGAGAGATTCATGTCATTGGATTGATAAGTCGAAATCACACGTGCTCCCTGTTTTCATGCCGCACTTTAAAAGCGGGATTGGCATAGGATTCGTCAGGTTTTTCATAGGTGCGCCACAAATGAGATGGCACCCGTTACGCGGCTTGACCGAAAGTTCCAAGGAACTTAGGAAACCATTGCGTTGTCCAAAGACGGCAAGTGCGGCTCCACATTATTGAGGTTACTAACATGTCAGACCCACTCCAGCTAAAACAGGATCCAATGCATACTTTAACTCTCACGGCTCGTTCCGCCGACGGCGCGCATACGGACGAAACTGAATCTGGTCAATGGTACTTGGCTTTTTGCTTGATAGCGTTGAAGAGGTGGCTTCGCGCCGCATGAGTTCGGGTATTGCTGTTCTAAAAGCCTTAGTATTGTTGTGGTCTAGATTGGATAATTGCGCGTGGCCTCGGCACCGATTTGGCGGTATTTCCTAACGCTTGGCTAGATTGGCGCGCAGAGCGCAATGAATTTCAGCAGCTGCCGTTGGGAGAAATCAGCCGAGATAGAGAAAAAAGTGACAAACGGCGTTTTCCATATCCGATCTCCCTGCGGAAGTTTTACTCTTCTCCGCTTCCTCGTCCTGCATTATTTGGCAGTTTGCTCGGAGACGCCGGGATCATATCCCGTCATTATCTTAGGCGTGACACCCTTAACGCCGTAATCCGAACTCCTGATGCCCGCATATCCATATGAGGGGCAAGTAAACCCATATCTCTTGAGTTTCGTAGACCGATTCTTTTTATTTTTACGAAACCTCAATTAACAAAGATGCTCCAAAACATCGCGGTTTCATTTGGTGTGTTTGCCCTGCTAATAATCTACAAGCTACTAAGCAGTCTCCTCACAAACCGTTACCATGCTTTGCGTGCCAAGGAAATGGGCTGTCAGCCTCCACCAAAATACTTCTTGAAGAATGACTATTTTCACCTACGTGCTATGAAAGAACTGACTGCCGCCCACGCAGACAAGCGTACCACAGATTATTTGATCGAGCGCACCAATCGGGTGAATGCAGCCGAGGGGCGCAGAGTCGATACATTTGCATCAAGTACACCTTTCAGATCCAATGTCTTTACTATCGATCCCAAAAATATCCAAGCGGTCCTTGCAACGCAATTCGAAGATTTCGGTCTTGGTGATGTTCGACGAGGAAATTTTACTTCCCTACTCGGCAACGGCATTTTTACAACGGATGGCACGGCATGGGAGCATTCACGGGGATTGCTGCGACCTAACTTTGTTAGAGATCAAGTTGCCGACCTTGAACTAGAAGAGCGCCATGTTCAGAATTTGATGCAAGCGCTACCCGTGAACTCGGATGGCTGGACTGAGGAACTCAACATTCAAACACTCTTCTTCCGTATCACGATCGACACGGCAACCGAATTCTTGTTTGGCGAAAGTGTTGAAAGTCAACTTGCCAGTCTTCCCGAGGGCGTGGCTAAGCACGGAAAAAAGGCATTCCAAGAAGAGTCTGTATTCGCAGAGGCATTCGACAGCAGCCAGGAGTGTATCAGTTACCGGGCTCGGTATGGGAAATATTACTGGATAAGCAATCCCAAAAAGCTCCAAGAATCCAACAAACAATGTCACGCCTTCGTGGATCATTTTGTCCAAATGGCGCTCAACCACAAGGCACATGATAGCAGCGCTCTCGAAAAGGGTGAGAAAAAGGAGCGGTACGTCTTTCTCGAGGCTCTTGCGACCCAAACGCGCGATCCCATCGAAATCCGGTCCCAGCTACTCAACATTCTCCTCGCTGGCCGTGATACGACAGCCTCTCTCCTCTCCTGGCTCTTCCATCTACTCATGCGACACCCTGCCGTTCTGGAGAAACTTCGCTCGGAGATCCTGGCTAGTCTCGGGACTTACGACAATCCACAGAACATGACATTTTCCGGGCTTAAAAACTGCGCATATCTACAATGGTGTCTACACGAGACGCTCCGACTTTATCCTGTGGTCCCAGCCAACTCGCGCTCTGCCCTTCGTGATACCACCATACCCCGTGGCGGTGGCCCAGATGGCAACAGTCCTGTTTACATCCGCAAGGGCCAGAGTGTCGCGTATAGTGTGCACGTGCTACAGCGTCGGCCGGATATATGGGGCGAAGACTGTAACGAGTTTCGACCGGAGCGGTGGCAAGGCCGCAAGCCTGGATGGGATTACATTCCATTTAATGGGGGGCCACGCATCTGTCTCGGCCAGCAATTAGCTTTAACCGAGGCCGGTTACGTGACTGTGAGACTGCTTCAGCGATTCGGGCTAGTGGAAATGGGAATGAAGGAGTCGACAGAGGAGAAGCCAAGGCAGAATTTGACATTGACGAACTGCCCATATAATGGGGTTTGGTTGCGGTTGAAGGAGGCCACGAAGTGACCAGTCAGATCATGGGCTTTGTAATTACTGAGCGGCGATCGAAGCTATTGCGTATACAAGGGGGATGAGGCTGTCTCATGGAATGGCGTCTTTGGCGACACGGTGGTGGCTTCTAATTGCTGAAATTTAACATCTTCGCTTCTTAGGACGAGCCCAGACGATTCTAAAAGTTCACGTGGCAGCGCGGGCGGAAGCGGCGGTGGTGGGCACTGGCACCAGTTGGAGGGCTGGCCGATGACGTACGTGGGTGGAAACGAAGGTGCAGCCAATCACGGGGCAAATCGACGGACGCAGGGTCTGGCCTTGTCACTTCCATTCTTTTGTGTGTCTCCTTCCTGGAACTCATGCCTTGACCTCGACTACACCTTCAATTATTGTTTCCTTGGCCAAACCCAATTACTCACGTGCTTGTTGCTGAAAGCCTGTCCTTGCGACTCTCCAATCCGCTCTCTCTTCTCTTCTACCTTGTCCCAATCTCTCCACTCTGTCCGTGATCTTGATCTCGCAGCTGCCGGCCTGCGTCACTGCAAACGGGTAGCTGAAACGTCGCCTGCGCACAATACCTCTGCTTCATTCCAGCATCCATCTCTCGACTCCTGAAGAACAACATGTCGGCGAATGCACCAACCCTCATCAATCTTCCTCCGCCTCCGTCTGACCCTGTGACTCCGTCGGACATGGGCCCGTAAGCTTTCTCCCCCAAGCACAGACTGTCTCTAATCTGACTATGATGAAGAGGCACTCCGAACTCTGCCACGACCTCCATGTCCGAGCTGTCCACCGTCGCAATCAAAGACGGTCATCGTGGACACCTTCCTCATCATTCCTCTCAAGCCCCACCCTTCACCTCCAACACCTCTCATACCAGCACCCTTGATGCTGAGCGTGCGGATCGCATTTCCCGTCTGGCGGGCCTCGAGCGTGTCGCTGCTCCTCGTCCGTCTCCCTTCAATCCCAATCATCCCTCCACCTCCTTTGCCAGCAGCACTGGAGCTGGCCCCTCTACAAATGCCACTCCAACCGGGCCAGGTTACTTTGACCCCACCAACCCGACCTTCAAAGAACGCAGCACCGTCGGGTCTGCATCTGCCACCGGTTCAGTCGGAGGCCGCACAACATGGGCATCTGGCTCCGACTCCGGGCTCGGAGCACCCACAGACCCAGACCAGGACAAGATGAGCGAGACCACGCCCGATCCAGACGAGCTCGGCTCCGCTCGCATGATGGACACGGCGTCGCATTCGAACCTGGGCGCCGACGACGACGTCGATGCCATGGAGACTGCGTCGACCGGCGGCTTCAGCGACGACGCCAACGCCAGCCTCGTCGGCTTTGGCGAGGGCGCTCGCACCCCGGCGCGCCACTCGGGCATTGGCAGCCCCCTCCATGTCCAGCATCAGCAGCCCCAACAGGGCGTGGGAGCGAAGCCTGGGAGTGCTGTTCCTATGCACCTGTATCCTGCGGGTGCGAGCTCGAACCAGACAACCGCGGATGCGACGCGGGATGCGCGCATGATTGATGGTGTCACATATGATGATGGGAGTCCGTTTGTGGATACTGCGGGCGGGCGCACACCGCCTCCTACGATGGCTGCGGGGCGGAGTTCAGAGAGGGTCAGAGGCGATGCAGAGAGGATTGTAAGGGAGGGATTGGAAAGAGGAGAGGAGGGAGCGGATAGGCCAATGGTTGGGGGAGAGGGCAAGGCGGGATTGGGAAGATTCTACTTTGAGGGGAAAGGTGGGCAGTGATTCGGAGGAGCCAAGAAGCACATGAGTAGTTGCTTGGGCTGAAAATGAGGGCGAATGGACGAATGGTCTCTACACGAACTGGGCGTATCGTAAGTGATGGAAGCTTTGAAGGCTATCGCCAGATCCAAGTACTGGGTTGGCTCCCGATGAGATTTGCTGAATGCATGTCGTTGTGGTGATGAGTAGGTGCAAAGATGCGATGAGGTCTCGGGCATGAATTGTACTACTCCCAGCGACTACGGCGAAATGATACCACAATAGGAAAATCCAGATATTGAGTTCTTAATTTGCTGACCTCAATTAGTTCAATGCTTCACATCCGAGTAGTCTGCATGGTGTGCGTTGTATGGGCTTGATCAGATTGATTTGCATTGAATTTCTGTAGCCAGGCTTGCCTTGAACGTTGACTTGAAGAGTCTGCCACTGTCGCATTGGCCTCCAATTTCGAACACCATTTCACGTGTGGAATTTTATAAGCGATGCTCAGAGTTGCTCATGTTTTTGTCCCTCAAAATTGCATACTAGTTTGCTGATACTCTCTAGCCCCCATCCTGTGTTCAGCAAGCCCTCTCTAAAAACCCGCATACTTGTCACTTATCGTTTTTTAAGATACTTCACCAAAGGCACCATCCCCAGTGGAGACGGATCCTACCGTGCAATGGCCGTCCTGCATTCATGTCCAGGGAACGCAACAGTCCTTTAATTGAACAGGTTCATACTTGAAGGCTTGCGAGCAGACCGAATACTCTTTGATTCCGCGCTTATGATCCACTTCAAAGTGCTCCACAAACGCTTCCAAACTTGGAAACTGCTGCCGGTAGCAGTAGACACAGCTGATCATCTGCACCCCCTTTTCATCGGAAACCTTGAGCTTCCCGAGGTCGTCATACCATTGCCGTGACAGGCTGTGCTCTCCTTTCTTTTCGATGGAGATAGGAAACTGTTTGGCATACGCTTCCCGTCTGCTTGGCCATTCTCCTGCATCAACTGAAAATACTGTATCCATGGTGAATTTGATTGCATCCACTGAGAGGGGAGATGGAGCTGCATAAAAGTTGGTGTTGTCCATGCGTGTATTCATGGTGACCACGTTGACCGATACTTTATCAACCCCTTCTACGGAATTTAAAGTGCAGAGGAGATCCATTAGCGCGGACTCGGTGGCAGCGGAGAGGGTAACATCCTTCAAAGATATCTTTCTGGCGGAAGTTTCGACTACCAGTTGCCTTAGGTGTGGGATAGTGAGAAACCATCCCTCGAGGTCAAGTTCTCTGATTGGGTATAAGTGGAACTCATCGATAAAGTATTCAAAAAGACACATCGTTCTCTCGGAATCTTCTGGAGGGCAGGACAGTGTGAGGTGCAAATACTCAAGGCAATGAAAACTCTCCACCCTACGACGGCATAATTTAAGCGTATCTTCGTAGTCGCTCGTGGTACTGTCCGGATTTGGCTGGAAAGAAAATTCCAGGTACAGTCGTTTCACGGATTTCCCAAAGAGTCCCCAATTGGCATGCAGGAAACTTGTGTTTTCGATTTTGTCGAGCCAATATACCATGCCCTTGTCTATAGTAACAGGAAATCGCGAGATCTTGATTGTGTCTGCTACAGACGGTTGAAGCGCCAACAATGTGTGATGCGCGATTACTTGGCTCAAGGTATCCCCAAACCCAAGGGCTCCGCTGCGATCGTATGCTGGAATGCCAGACACAAAATCGGTAGTTGCTTCTGTAGGACAGTAGCCGATGACATCCAACGAGTTAGTGTTTGGAAAGAGCTGAATTGCTTCCCGGCACTGTTTAAATGCCCTCGCCATGAACACTGCAAGTGGATGTTGCGGATCTTCATCATCGTCAGATGGACGATCAGGATGGTAGTTGCTTGGGAAGTAAAATCTCGCCTCCTGGCGTGAGGGAGATGAAGGAAGTACACCACGGTAGAATCCGGCCTTCTCACAATAGAGGTTGTACAACTCCCTGCCAAGCGATCTGGGAGACGGTGGAGTGGGATGATTTACAACGGCGGCAGTACCAGTCGACCAAGGATATAGCTTTATTTGGATGCTTCGGACATCCCATCGGTTAATTTTGCCGTCGAATGAAATCGATGTCCCATCTCTAAAGACGCTGAAGACCACATCCTGCTCTAGAATCTTCTGGACTTCTCGATGCCATATTTGGGACACCCTGGCTGCGCTGAGTATACTATTCCTAGAACCGAAGGGATCTCCGTGCAACTGCGCTGGTGCCAGATAGAAAAGGACCTTGTCGATAATCTCCTGCGGAAGCCGGACATGGGACATCGTCTCGACTGAATCAATCGTGGCTACAGTGGTACTAATTATCAGGAACTTGTCAGAATAGCGAAGAGTGAAAATTTGGTCTCGACTGCGAAAAAATATGCAATGCTGATCTGATGACTACGGCTTAGATTTCTCACCTTGAGATGGCTTCTCCACGTCTACATCTCTTTACGGAATAGATCTTTACGCGTCACATTCTGCCTGGCGCTGCATGGCGATCTCTCACTTTAGACTTCGAATTGAGCAGTCATGTTGCTCTATGGGCGTACAAGAAACTGAAATCTGAGTCACATGTGATTCACCCGTTTAGGCGTGTTATGCTCTAAGGCAAGTCATGAAGCCACGTGATCGTCGTCGGACGATACGTAAAAGATAAGCTGTTTGATAATGCAACAGATTGGAAAGGCCTGAACAACGAGAATTTTCCGCTTCGGGATCACTAATTAAGGTGGTGAAAGCCTCTATGTGCGCGTGTCTGCCGGATCTTGCTCTACACTGAGATTCATTGGCCCAAAAATACACGCTATCCCTTATTCAACTACATCCAGGAACAAGGGTCGCAGGGATCGACTGGCTGACTAATTCTGACTTGTCAGTTCACCGAGTTGAAACCTCCGCTTCGCAGAAATCTCTGCATGATGTTGCTCTCAGCTTTCGAGCTAGTATATCAGCTAAAGATGTGTATTACTAGATTATTTTGGCATGCATGTGATAAAGGCTTGCTTTTTCCAATTTTCTAGAGCAGCGGCTTTGGTGCGTGGAATGGCATGAAAAATCACGACATCTGGACCTTTGCTGATGGTTAGACCGATACAAAGCCAATTAACCACCGGGTTCACGGTCGTTCGATCGACATCTAGCGGCTATACAAGGGTAAATCAATCTTGCAGTACTCATAGCAAACACCAGCCTCGATGCGCGGTTTCCGTTGATCCAACAGGAGCGGCTCGTCGAAGCGCCAATGCCCCTGCGAGTCTCCGGTACGTGTCCTCCGACCTTGATAGGATGAGACATGTCACACCGCGACGCCGCCTGCCGTCTCGTTGGCCCAAGTTGTATGGGCTCACTTGCTTTTGTAACACCGCAAGGCTGAAAATGAGGTTACCTTGTCGGCTGTGCCGCTCTCTGTGCCTTTAAAATTACGGTAGGTATCTTGTCCTGTCTCGCATCGCTGGAAAATCTCGTCCTATCTCCTTGTCTTGCTCATTTCCATTATATACTTCAAGTGTATTATACGTCGAAACTGTTTTTTGATGTTCGACTATGAAATTGTCTAACCCCTCGATTTCCTCCATTTCATGCTCTCGTTGTTCCATTGAGTTGACTTATGGACCCTGGGACTGCTCTCAGCGTCGTCCAGCTTGGTATCCAGGGATGTCAGGGAGTCATTCAGTATTATGAAGCCTTTCGCGAACAGGATGCAGTCGTGCCCGCGACGATTACCTCCGCCGCCAGTCTTGGTAAAACTTTTGAGGTACTCGAAGGTATAATCACGAAGGGAAACTCAAAGTTGGATCCAAATTCTATAGGAAATATAAAGGAAAACATTGTTTATTGCAAAAAATCCGTTGAAGTTCTCTCAAAAGAAGCGGACAAGTTGTACACAGATGCGTCAGGTGTCTCAATGAAAGAAAAGTTTCGTAAATCCGGTAAAAGAGCAATTTATCCTTTTAGAAAAAGTTCTCTTTCGACTTTACAGGACATTTTGCAAGATATCAGGCAAGACCTTCTTCTAGCCATATCGTCGGCACAGTTGGATGGAGAGGATCAAATTCTTTTGGGGCTGGATGCCCTTACTGTTGATATTGGTGGCATGCACACTGATGTCAAAACGCTTCATCGCGATATTCAAGGTGTCTCGGTCGTAACGTCGGGGATTGAAACCAAACTTGCGGACTTTTCAAGTGCTCTCGATGGTTCAAAATCAAGCATTGGAGGACTCTCATATGACATTGGTCGCATCGAGAATACAATAAACAATGCGGATCAAAAACAAGAGAGCCTTCAAGCGGATTATAATTTCGTGAACGTCATTGAATGGCTTCGACCGATAGACTTCATGACGGACCACACAACAGCCCGGAAAAAGTGCGAAGCGAATACAGAAACCTGGTTCTTAAAGGGGGACGAATATGAGACGTGGAGGACCAGCCCAGAATCCTTCCTCTGGGTAAATGGTAATCGTAAGTAATCACACTCGACACCTGATGCTCGATTCCCTTTGCCTCCATCTGATCTTAGCCAGCAAAGAAACTGACGTGTCATTAGCGGGATGTGGCAAGACGATCTTAGCGTAAGTCATGAGCGCTTTGTGATCTTAGGCTATGGCATACATTTGCTTAAAAGCTGTGTGCAATTTCAAGGACAACACGAGACGCTGATTGACCTGTCCAGTTCGGCGATTATAGATGATTTGGCCACGCGCACAAAGTCGATTTTGGACTCAACCATTATATTCTTTTACTTCTCGTTCCATGACATTGCAAAGCAAAAGTTCACGAATTTTCTCGCTTCATTACTTGTACAGCTATGCCACTGCCGCCGTCGGATCCCCCAGTGCCTGCAAGAATTATATGAAAGATACAGACCCTTGACTTGTTCGGCAGAAGAGCTTGCTGACTGTTTCAAAATGATAATGAATGAATTTGAACACGTCTTTCTTGTTATTGATGCCTTGGACGAGTGTCGTGACGAAATCAACCCGGTTGATTGGGAGAACATGTTGCAGTGGCTTGATGATCTTCCTTCTTCACACATCCGTAGCCTGCATACGCTTGTCACCAGTCGAAAAGAACCGGAACTCGAGGACATTTTCCTATCTCCGGATGGTTACCTGAATTGGCCATCGGTGCCCATTACGAAAACGAGTAATTCGAAAGATGTAAGCACCTACATTAGCAGACAACTTATGATCGATCGGAGGCTAAAAAGATTGGACGACGGCCTCAAAGAGGATATAAAACATACTCTAGAAAATGGAGCGGACGGCATGTGAGTGGTTCAAATAGTACCTCTTCAATGCTCGACTGACTTATTGCGTTTGGGTTCCGCTGGGTCTATTGTCAAATGGAGGCTATTAAAAGATTAAGAGTGTTTAGTCAAGATAGGATCGAATCTACCCTTCGCGCTCTACCAACCACACTCGACGAGACTTATTGCCGCATCTTGACTGGGCTCGAGAGCCACGGGGAGGCTTTCGCGGCTTTGCAATGGCTGGCCTTTTCAAATCGTCCGCTCAAACCCGAAGAACTCGCTGAAGCTTGTATAGTCAATCCTGGAGCTGACGGGCAGATACTCGGACAAAAGAGATTTCAATGGATCCAGCTCTGTGATCTACTCCCAAGTTTAATAACGCTGACTGGCTTCCGGAAAATCGATGTATTCGAATCGGCTGAAGAGGAGATTACGTATGTCCCGGATAGGAAAACAAAGTATCAACCTGGTGCTGTACGACTTGCCCACTTCTCAGTAAAAGAATATTTAGTATCCGAACGCATCAGACGTGATAAAGCCTCTGCATTCTCGATTCAAGCTGATCTAACGAATTCCTTTCTGGCATCCAGTTGCGTTGCATACATCAAGCACTACGCAGAGTCGCGGGATCGCGCTTCAACAGAGTCAGATCTCACCAGATTCCCACTAATACGATATGCCTGCCAAGAATGGTTTCGGCATTGCTCGCAAGGCACTGATCACAACAGTACTCAAAGGGTAGACATGCTTGCGCGATACCTTTATTCTGAAAAATGGCTGGCGACTGCTCACAATATAACCGTCATTGATCTACCTTTGGGATATGACCCTTTCGATACCAGGGATCCAAACGCATCACCTCTATATTATGCAGCGTACCTTGGCTTTGAAGCTCTTGTAGCACGATTTCTGTGTTTTGCTAACACGAAAACGGTCAATGAACGAGGAGGAGTATACGGCACGGCTTTGCAAGCAGCCTCACGGGGAGGTCACGAAAGGATCGTCGAGATGTTACTGCACGCTGGTGCGGATCCCAACATTATGGGCGGCAAATACGGCACAGCACTACAAGCTGCTGCGAAGCATGGATACCAGCGAATTGTGAAATTGCTTGCAAGCCACGGGGCAGATTTGAATATAAGAGGTGGTCAATTCGAATGCGCGTTAAGTGCGGCGATCATACTCAATCACATGAGTGTGGTTCAATTCTTGCTTGAAAGGGGTGCCAAGCCCACTTTTGAAAATTGGGATAGCGATAACTGGCAACCCATCGGTCTTGCTGTTTGCGGTCGTCGCAGTGATATCCTCCAAATGATGCTTGATAAGGACAAAACCGTCTCAAAAGAGGCATGGTACAATTCTCTGCTGTGTTACGCCATTGATGACAATGACGATGTGTCAACAAGGCTGCTGCTCGGCGCCGGTGCTACATTGGACGGCCTGAACGAGAATGGCGAAGCTATGCTTCACAACATGGTGATGTTTGGCAAAGAGAGCTCCATTAGTTGGCTGCTTGAGAATGGCGCTGACCCGAACACGGTGGGCGGATACTGTGGGACCGCATTGCAAGCTGCCTGCGCAAAGGCTGACCTTAGTATTGTAGAGCTGTTGTTAGCTGGAGGTGCTGACGTCAATATCCAAGGCGGACATTTTGGGTCTGCTCTCCAAGCGGCAGCAGCTCTAGGGGAATATATCGGTTCGGAACGTGAAGAGGATCTGCGTTCAAAGAATCACTTGAGGGTAGTGGAGCTATTACTGGAACACGGCGCCAAGGTCAATTTGGAGGGTGGGCCGTATGGCACAGCTGTCCAAGCGGCGCACCAAATGGAACGTCCGGATATTGTGAAGCTTCTCGTGGATTGGGGAGCTAAATCTACTGGTACAGTAGAGACATTGGAATAGGCAAGGCTGCGAATCGGGGAGACAACGTACACCAGAAACGATACGTGCTGAGTTCCGATCCTGGGAAACGCCTTTTTGAAGCCAACTTTTGGAACTTTTTTGAGATGTATAGTTTAGAGTTTTCACATACTACTTGTTCTGGAGCTTGGGGAAGGATACTTGTATAATTAGTGATTGTTAGCGCCTAAAGCAGCAACTTCGATTGTATGGACATCTTTAGACAATCTCAGTGGTGCCGGGGTAGCAGATGTGCAAGCTGTTATTTTGTTCCGCTGAGATCG
This sequence comes from Astrothelium macrocarpum, assembly GCA_021030915.1. NCBI lineage: Eukaryota > Fungi > Ascomycota > Dothideomycetes > Trypetheliales > Trypetheliaceae > Astrothelium > Astrothelium macrocarpum. The sequence goes on along the minus strand of JAGEMR010000035.1, from coordinate 85,978 downwards.
ATGTAACGCTTGGATCGAGATTCTGAACAAGGCAGCTAGACCTACAGTCGTTATAGACTATGTAGACGGTGTATACAATGGGTGCTGCCAAGTACATAGCCACGGCTAGGTACGGAGTAGTGACGACTGCAAATAGGTTTATAGTCTAGTTAAGCACATCGTCTTGGGGGAAACAACTAGCCGCGGAGAAAAGACCAACCGATTGCTCTATAGGTAAATGACCTGTCGATCACGAAACACTTTGGTGGAGAAACAAGATTAGAGGATAGTGTATCAAGTTCGTTTTCGTGGCGGCCGTTCGATGCAAGGCATAATCCCTGCCGACGAAGAGACTAAAACACCTGCACAGCCACACTTGCGCCTGACATCATGCGCGACGAGTCAAAAGCTGATTCATCTGTCATTTGCCATGAGCAATTCGGCCGCGCACTTCCCGAAACCCGCTCTGAACCTCTTGAGCGATGGTTATGCTGATCGTAAGCTCTTAGAGATACTCGAGTGTCCTTAAAAAGAAGCCAAACGACGTAAGCTAGGGCTAACATCTCCACAACAGCGGGGACCTCGGTGTAGACTGCTCGTCTAATCTGGAATCCTCACTGACATTCATTTTGACGTTAGTGAAGATATCGACCAACCGCCTCCCTTACCTGTTGACTTACGCTGGACTTCGTAGTGTCGACTTGCGCACCAAGGACAGAATCTTCGAAAAGTTGGACATTGCGCACATCTACACGAGTCTTGGCCCGCCAGCAGGCTGGATACTAGCGACCTGATATGGAGTCATCGGCCTTCAAACGGAAGGACACTACCAAAGGTCCGCCTTTGCGGATCCTTTCATTAGACGGAGGCGGCGTGCGAGGTTACTCGATGCTCATTATTCTCCAAGAGCTCATGCATCTGACCTTTGTTGGGACAAAAGCAAGGGCACCGGGGAGACATGAAATACCAAAACCATGTGACCATTTCGATTTGATCGTAGGGAATGGGACAGGAGGTCTGATTGCCATCATGCTGGGACGACTGCGGTTGGATATCGATACTTGCAAAGAGGTGTACGTCCGAATGACAAAGGTCGTATTCGAGTCGGACAAGACCTTTGCTGGAATACCACGTTCTTCAACCCTTTTCAAAGCCAGTAAGCTAGAGCAAGCTATCAAGGAATGCGTTCGAGAACATACAATCTTCGAAGACGAAGGTAATGATGCATTAGCAAATGCACAGGACATACAAACGCCTTCGTCACCCACTATTCCTGGTAGTCCGGGGCGAACTATGTCTCGGATGGGAAGAAGTGCAAGTAATGCGAGCCGCTTTAGTCAAGTTGGTATGACGCCTCTCAATATTCGTGCACCCAGATGGGGCAATCCAGATGCTCTCCTTTACGATACTCGAGAAAACCGCACAAAGACGTAAGCAAACCCCATTATTTCTGTCTAGAGCGTGAAGTTCTTACATCGTATATAGGGCAGTCACAGCTGTCTACAAAAGTGACGACCCTGATCCAAACGCACCGGCTGCCTTGTTGCGATCCTACGACTCTCGAAAAGAGCCAGCGCCCGAAGTTCACTGCAAGATCTGGGAAGCCGGTCGCGCTACTTCAGCTACTGGACTTGCTTTTAAAGAAATTCAAATAGGCCAAAGCATATTCAAGGACGAGGGCAATGGCAAATATAACCCTGCACCGCAGGTGCTTGATGAAGCAGTCCTTAATGAATGGCCCGGCAGAGAAGTGGGGGCCTTTATTAGCATTGGAACTGGGAAAAGACCAGCTGGTCCAAACGATTCGCAAAACCTTTGGTGGGAGAATTTCTTGAAGCCCACACTGGGCGATTTCGTAGATGCTCGGAAAAGGTTGATTGCCAAGATCGAGGGCTGTGAACAAACTCATCAGTACATGCTCCGCCATCATCTCAAAGCGCGCAATGTGAAACCAGAAAATTATTTCCGTTTCAACGTTGAGGTCGGTGTTGGCGAGTATGGCATGAATGAGTGGAACCGCCTCGCAGACATAAGCACGCGAACGAGCATTTACCTCGGCAAGAGTGATGTTCGACACACGATGGAGATGGCTGCTCGCAGCATGAGTCGTATTCAGCTTGCCAAGACTCGTTGGGATCGCGCGGTGCAAGATGGCCACGCTGAGAACTGGGAACAGTACGGATGGCGCAACTCCTGGGAGATTGACCACCAGCCAGAACCGGTTGAACACGCCGGCAATTATAATTATGCGCCTCCCGTTGATCCAGGTGTTGCAGAGCTTCCTGGTGATTTTGGTCCAATATCTCCAGACTGGCATCCGACTACACACAAGCAGTACCAAAACCTTCACCGGCCTTCAATCGCGGATCAAAAGTATACTGTTGTGCCTGACATTGATCCAAACAATCCTGACATGTCTTTTCCTCAAGTTGTCGACCCGAATGATCCAGAGACATTACCCGGTGCACATAACCCAGATCGGCTGCCGTACTTCCCACAGCCCGGCGATCCACCGCGCCCACCTCCACGACATCCCTCTCATCATTACAGCAGAAGTGACAAGGATCCGAATTCTGCGGTATCAGCAATAAGTCCACAGGATAGAAATAGTATGGGTTTTCAGCAAAATCAAAGTCCCGTCAGTCCTAGACGGGGAGGTGATCGAAAGAGTCCACCACCATTACCACCAAAGACTCCGATTGATGATGTCAGAAGGCACCCTTCCCAGGATTTGCCATATCCGGTAGAAGACGGACCGCCACCGGTGGTGAATATGGCAAGAAAACCGGAGTTTGGCATCAGGTGATAGACATCGACAGTGTTTCTGGTATTTCGAATCTGAATTAAATTCAAGCGTGGGCGTTGTGGCGCGGGACGTGTTGACCCTGAGAGAAGGCTCAATTTCTCCATCTCCTGTATTTTCTTCTGCTTGGGTTTTCGTGTCAAACAAGCAAAGACATCCATGGGAGTAAAAAGAATTGTGCTTATGGCGCATTTTATTGGTCCTGAATGATTTGGAATAATACAGCATGAGTTAGATCAGGGGGTATTGCTCTGCTACGAAAGGGGGGATAGCAGGTTTCCGGTGTTGGAAGATCTTTCCATTTGCTAAACTCTGACTTAGCGCTTGCTATATTATCCCAAATCTTTTGGTAATGAGATACGAGATATTAACTACACTTTGGAGAGTATACATGCAACATTGAGGTACGATATGAAATATTTCATGGTTTTGATGCTTCATGTATTAATAGTCCATAAGCGAACGTCAGCATTCCAACAATAAAGTGTCGCCAAGCTTGTGATGATTCGTACGCGTCGCCTCACGCCCTTGCATCATCAATGCTTTAGATATCGTGGACTGCAAAATGTTTACCTCACCAAGCATATCTTAAAGACATCCTCCACAACAAATAGCAAAATTGTGTTTGCAAGCACAGTCTGATAGATAGCTGAGCATTTTTGATTGTTTGAATTTGCAATGAGAATCTTCTCAATATGTACTTAGCGAATTAGTATCTAGCGGCCCACGTTATTTCCCATGGTAAACCCTTGGGAACCCAAAATCATAAGATACATAATGAAAGTAACTTCCTGACACCTCAAACACCAGCCACAGTCCCAACATATCTCTGGCTATGCATACAGAACATCTCAATACTCCAACCAGTCATGTAGGCGTCGGAAAAGGTAGTACACTGCGCCGAGGGCGCCCTCGCCAACATAAAGCGATCGCACCAACAGGAATTTTTCAGACATAATCATAGTAGGCCACATCAATCAAATTCATGTGTGAAACGGCGTGTCATGTCAGTGGGCGACATCCGTGTTCTCCCTACTATTCGCCATACTGCTCGAAGGACTATTCGTCGGACTTGACTCTGGACTCACAATGTACAGCTGAGGAAAGTCACCGAACAGCATCCTTCGCATCGATACGCTCATGGGAAGTCCTACAGATGCGAGTGAGGCCCTGAAGTTGGGATATTTCTGATATGATGATTTTTCGGGCTCGTTGTAGAGGTCTTCGGTCTTGATTTCGATGCGCTGGCACATGCGAGGGAGGGGCTTGCGAGAGCAGCGCAGATTTGGGTCTTGTGGGGACAACAAGGTCAGCGAGGTCGCCAAAAATAGGGTCAGATGAGGGTCTTACTTTTATCGAGCGTTGCGCAAAGGTCTTCCTGCGATTGGACGTCGAGACCGCCATGTCGTGTGTAGACGATGATGCGATGACGGTCTGTCCGGTCGAGAAAGTCAAAGCGCGAACTATTGCTACTCTGTGAAGACGTTGTAGAGTCGCTTTGCCAGGTGTTGGAGGCCATGGCTGTGCTGTGCGTGCCTGAATTTGGTGTCTGGATGATAGACGGTGTGTTTCCTAGTTCAAGGGTCGTAAATTGACGTTGAGGCACTTCTGTTGCGTGTGAAATGTGGGCCTTTAGGAGTCGGACACTCTTGTGTAGATGTTTCAAAGAGGGCAGAAGGAAGCTGAGGGGAACCTGAGGCTTTGGAAATGATGTGTGTCTTAGGATGGAGAAACGAGGCTTGGATAAGGGTCGGATGAGAGGGACAAAGCGTGACGTGGTTGGCAGGGATTGAGTGTGGCACAGTGGCGCAGCTTTTTCTTTGACCGTTGCTAAGCGAACAAACACGAGAAAATTCGACAACGCTTGGTCAATCAAGAATCTGAAGATGACTACTCCAGAAGCATCTCTTCCGGCACTAATCTCGCAATTGATCGCTTCGCTCAATTCTGCTACTGATGTGGTTCCAGAAGAACTTCAACCACCACAAGATGGTATCTCATTGCTCAACGTGAAAAATGAGCTTATGCTTGCATACCTCCAGAATATTGCATTTCTCATTCTTTTCAAAATCCGGAACAGTGCAAAGCCTCGGCTACGGAACCCGTCATTGGACCAAAATGGCGTCAATCGAGAAGACAGGGGGTTGGAGGATGAAGTCGTGAGAAAGTTGGTCGAGCTACGGGTTTATCTCGAAAGAGGCGTACGCCCATTGGAAGGTCGCTTGAAATACCAGATCGACAAAGTGTTACGTGCTGCAGATGATGCCACTCGGCAAGAAGCTCAGAAAACCAACAGAATTTCTTCCAAAAAATCATCAACGAACGGGAACACCACACACAAAAACAGCGACCAATCCGACTCCGAAGACGAAGACAGCGACTCCTCAGACTCCCCAAACACCTCAGACTCAGCATCCTCCTCCAACGACGATCCCACCACTCCCCTCGACGACCTCGCCTACCGGCCCAACCCCTCCTCCTTCCTCCAACCCCCAACCACATCCTCCAAGCCGCCCTCCACATCCAAACCCACCTCCACCTCCACAACCCGCTACATCCCCCCCAAACTCCACCCGACCCTCCCCGACCCGCCACAGCGCCGACGTCCCCCACCCCGCTCACACACGCTCGACACATTCATCGCATCCGAGCTCACATCGGCACCGCTCTCACAGCCGTCCATCGGCGCGGACGCGCACGCCCACGCGGCCACCAGCCACGGCCGACACCGGGTGAGCGAGGGCGAGCGCGCGGCGCAGGCGCAGCGGACTGCGTACGAGGAGGCGCATCTGGTGCGGCTGCCGGGGGAGGGCAAGAAGAAGAAGGCGAGACGGCGGGGGAACGGGGGCTTTGAGTTTGGGGGGGAGGATTTTGCTGGGCTGGGTGAGGACGGGGGGAGGGGGGTTGAGAGGGCCGTGGGGAGGGGGAGCCGGGATGGTGGGGGGGTACTGGGGAGGAGTCGGAAGAGGGTGTGGGAGGGGGAGGGGGATGCTGGAGGTGGGGGGGTGAGGATGGGGGAGGCGTTTAGGAGGAGGATGAAGAGGCGGAGGAAGTGAGGTGTGGAGATTGGTAAGAAAGTAGAGGGTTAGGTTGTTGATGGTGGGATTTTGGAATGTATTGACTGATAGTGGTGGTTAAGATCGTGGTTTGTCTAGTCTAGCTACAATTCGGAGCATTGCAAAACACCGTACCAGTCATTATATCCACCTCCGCATTCTTTCAGTCAAGTACCATAGCGAGTAAAGCACGTACATGAGCTTCCAGCATGCCAATGACGTCTACTGTACGAAAAGGTTATCCGATCCGATGTTGTATGATTTGATTATTTCGGCCAATCTGTTGGCCTCGGTAACAAAGTCGACAGCTGTGGCCGAGGAGACTTGGTACCGGACCCTGTTCAAAGTCAAAATCTTCCTCAATTACCCTGTCCGGTAGATTCATGCAACAAACCTGGTCTGTTCTCCATAATTATCCATCTTTGCTCGACATCGGAAAATATAAGTGCCCCAACAAGCATCTTGAAAGACACTTCTCTTCCGTTGTTCATCTCCATTCTCGACAATATCTTGCAATTCATCTGCACTCATGCCCATGATTTGTTTTCCGGTGTCGTCGAAGCTACTGAGCCAGAGTTGGCCCGAGTGGTCGGCCACGTTTAGCGTCATGATGTAGCGATATTCTGGTTTGTCATACGTCTTGTTGCACCTCTCACAGTGCCACTGACCAGGGTCGATTTCAATGACTTTCTTGTTGCAATTCTCACTGCGACACGCAGGATAATACACGGTTTCTTGACGAATGTGGGCGATGGTAGCCTTGAGCGTGAAGTATTCCTGTTCTTCTCCCATACCTATGTTTTCCTCTTTGATCTGGCCGATGGTCTTGAATTCCTGCTTTCGTCCGCTTCCAGTGGTAGAAGACATGGAATTTTGGTGCGTACTGAAGCTGTCATTGCGACCTGCAGCATCATACCAGCCCTTAAGACGGTGTGCATCGTCAATGTCTGGATTCACGTTCATCGTGCCTGACGAAAGGAGGGAAAGACTGCGGCCCCCAAAGTCGGAAACCTTGACGCCCTTGAAAGCTACAACGGTCTCTTCGGGTACATCAAAAGTGGTAGCGGTATTTCCCCAGACAGTAAGACGAACAGAGTAGCCAGTATTGTCAACAAGTGTCAACTCACGCTTGTCATATGGCTTTGATGTCGTCTTTGAAGTAATTTGTGACACTTCACCAACTTCTTTCAGGACACCAATGGTATCGATGGTGGTGTCCTTTTCGACGCTCTGCAAATCACCAATGCTGGTAAAGTTGTAGCGTACTTGTGGAACATCGTCCTGATCTTCAGCCTTCTCAACAACCGTATCACGCTCGAACGTCATCTCATAGTCGTTGTTAACGTTTGAGAACTGTTTCTTGGCCATTTGCACTCGACACGGCGTGGAGATGTAATAGATTTGGCCCTCCTGAAAGACGTCGTAGAGTTGATCACACTGCTCATTGAATCCAGTAGCCCGAATTTCTCCGCTCTGATCAAGAAAGTTTACACTAAAGAGCTTACCCTCGCCATTTCGGTTGTGCCATTTCTTGATATCACCTTTATGAGTACATCGCACCTTGATTGTCCATTTGTGCGCGTAGGGTGAAAGAGCTTCAATAGGGTAGATATTTGCATGACTGGCAGACATTGCACTTGTTCCATTCGTTCGTGTAGAAGCATTGGTAGTTGCGGGAGTAGGCTGTTGTTGGGGGCGATTCCCATAGAAGGCATTGCCAGAAATATTTCCAGGCTGTTGAGGTGCTTGTTGCTGCGCTTCCTCTTCGGTCTTTACCATTTCCAGTTGCACAGGCTCACCAATTTTTTCATGTTCACCGAGCTCTTCAAGCACGTCAAGGTCCAGGACGATGAGGATCCTTTCGAGGCGTTAGCTTCTCTAAATCAGAGCTCCTCTCTCGCAAGCTGTATATAAGAAGAAGAGTGAGATGACTGCAGACTTACCTCCTTCCTTTGACAGTGTTTGGAACGAAATTCTTCATACGCACGAGCACACCTTTTCTGAGTTTGCCATCGTGTACAAGATGATTTAATCCTGAGAAAAGTGAGCGGAGCGTATTTAGATGATCTGGCAATGCGTGTACCTGTGCCAATCATGCTTTGGATGAAATTGTTAATGTCACTGAAGACAACCCGGAAGCGCTCAGGTCCTTGGGCATTCGGTGTAGGTCTGATCTGCAAACACTGCATTACTGGGCTTGGCACGGCGGTCACAGCCGTTTCGCCAGCATCGACAATGGACCTTTATGAACCGTTATGTTTGGTGACGCATGGGTTGATGGACATTAACTTACTGCAGAGAGCCACGAGAAATGGCACTCGCTGGATTGGCAGCCATGACAAGCTCTCTCTTACTATCAAATGAGCAAATGGACGTGGAGCAAGGCCAGGTTTGGAGGTTGGCAAGATTTTGTTTGTCGATGGCAAAATCAATGCAGAGGCAGACGCGATGAACGCGTTAATTACAAACCCCGCGTTTATTGCACCGCCACATTGTCACCGCCACAAGACAGCATACCACGCCTTCAGCTTTATCTAAGGAAGGTTCTTCCCTCTTCATTATTTCCTGTCGTCTAAGACCAAAACCTCACCACGTCTGACAGATAGGGTCATCCACAGCCGATCCTGAGTCTAAAATCACAATGCTCATTGTGACGATATATTTATGTATGGTCCTGGATACGGAAAGGTATCACCAGTCTAGTGACAGCAAAATCAATTTCAAACCGTTTATAAAAGTCACACTGGTTCTAACACTTTGCTTGGTCGAGTTTAAGTTTACGAAATTATCCATGAATGCTCGTGACTTGCTAGGATGAAACCAAGTATCAATTCCCATCAAGTTACATATCGAAGACTTGGAATTAGCTGCTGAATGCTTTCTATAAGAAAATGCCTTTGAGACAAAATAGCATTGTATCAGAATAGAGAATGATGCTGTGTAGTGGCTACTGTATTAGCTAAAGAACCTAATGTGTAGAATCATGAGTCAAAAGTGAAGGTATGATAACCTGGATGCTGTCCGGCAGCAGAATCAGTCAGCTATTATATTGTTAGATATTGAAGCGTAAGCCTGCCGCTTCCTTTCAGCGTTTGTCACTCTACTAGGCCATTTATCACTATTCAGATATACTGGCTCCGAGATTAATTGTCCTCAGAAGAATCGTCTGATTCAGATTGAGAAGAGCCATCTGATCCAGATTGAGAAGACCCAACTGATCCAGATGTGAAAGAGCCATGCGGGCCAAATCCAGAAAAGGTATCTGATGAGTCGTCGGACAGTGCACCAGGAGGTCTACACGAGGCTGTCCCGATTTGTCCCGTCTTCAAGTTTGGAGGATCGACACATTTCAAGCCTGCTGTGCAATTTCCTTGAAGGAAGATCTGATCACTCAAATCTGCCTTGCTACATATTAGGTGCCAACCCACGCTATCCTTGTCGCTTTGCGAGCACCACGATCCCCTAAAGTGTAGGAACTGTGAATTGCCGGGATTTCGACAATCATTCAAAGCATATGCCTTTGGTGGTGTTCGATCAGTCAACGCCGCACTACGTCTTTGTGAACTAGAGGCAGCGAAAATGTTAGGCGATCATACGGGATGAAAAGGAGGAGCAGAGTCAGGTTGTAACAGTAGATATCAGAGCCATAGCGCATGCTCTTGCCCCAAAGCTCACGCTTTAAAAATTTTGGGATTGAATAGCTTACTTTGCATAACTTTCATCGTCAAGAATTGCAGCATCCAAAAATTTAGCCAATGCAAAAAAGGCAATGAGAGTATTAGTGGTAAAAATTTTCATTTTGGAAAGATAATGGAGATTATGAATCAATACATTGTGGAAGGATCAGTGCTTCGTTGGAAATACTGCTCTTTTATGTTGAATAGCGAAAGGAGTGATGGAGAAAAGGAAGACCAAAAGGGGGTCAAGGGAACGAAAAGCCGTGGACGAACGGAGCAAAGGCATGAGGCTAAAGATGACGTGAAAAGCCTCATGACGCAACTCAACTTGTACCGTGCCCATGAGTAAAGGTCATAGATTGATAATCTGGCAATTTTTCACGTCGCAATCGCATGTCTTCTGGAACAGCGGCTTGTTGACTAAAATATGCGTGTAGGTGCGCAGGGTGCAGAGTGTTGATAATCTGCACAAGTCAGAATGGCTAGATCTAACATACACGTGCATGAATTCACACACGTTGTAACGCAAAAGATAGTGCTCAAGTCATTAGGTAGATCAATAGAGCTCATAAAGCATCATACCGAGATACAGGAGACGTTGTTACTTTGAAGGAATGAGTAAGAGGTACGTACGCGCCAGGAGTTTACACTTCTTCGACTCATTCCCTGCCTTCCTGATCTCTCCCACCTATCGATACGATTTCAAAATACTGTAATCATCAACTTTATCTTTTGAACACCAGGAAAAAAAAAGCCGTTTCGAAAATCGACACTGGGCGTTGAGTATCATGATTTGTAATATGCTACAAGGTTGCTTGGGCCAATTGATTAACGATAGCGGCGTCCTGTCAGCCTCAGCGGCACAGCCAACGTTGGATATCTTCTTGTGTCATTTATTTGAAGAGCCTCATTGCCTAGATTAAATTTCAAGACGAAAACTACGTCACTCTCGATTAGGTGTAGATTAATTTTCTAAAAGCTACTGATCTCGAGACAATCCTTTGATCGCATCTTCTTGTATTTGCCCAAATCCACCGAGGAATTCGACCAATTCCTGTCAATCTAGAATCCACAAATTACTGCTAATGTCTTCCCTTGTTGCTGGCAAAACGTCTTTCACCGGTCGTACGATCGTGGTGAGCGGTGGTACTGGCAAAATTGGACGGCCTATCTGTCTAGCGCTCGCCTCTACAGGGGCTAATGTTATTATCAACGACATTAATGTTAATGCCGTTGAAGAACTTCAAAGTCTCATTACCTCTCTTGGTCAAACCGCTTTTGGAATCCCAATCTCCGCAACATCTGGACCAGAAATCATTGCGAAGACGATTGAACACTTTGGTCGAGTTGACGCAGTTATCAACCCTACTCTTGGTCCAATTCCATGGAAGCCATTTGAAGAGTTGTCAGAAGACGACTTTCGCGCCGCGTATGAAGCCAATGTCTTGGGTCCAATAAGCATTACCAAAGCAGCATGGCCCTATTTTAAAGGTCAAGGTTATGGGCGAGTAGTAAACTTTACATCAGACTCTATGCTCGGGTTTCCTACAGGCTCCACATATACCAGTACTAAAGGTGCGTTATTCGGCTTGAATAAAACTCTTGCCATGGAGGGTTTCCCTCACGACATCAAAGTGAACTGTGTATCCCCAATTGCGTACGTGCCTAGTATGGAACGTCATATCTTACGCTTCTCAAAAGATGTGCAAAATGCATTCAAAGAACTGTACAGGACTGAGGCAAATGTTCCAACGGTCTTAGCACTAGCCAGTGAAGGATGTAAGGTAACAGGAGAGGTATCCAATACTGCTGGTTGGGCTGCTGGACGGACTATCTGGGGATACCAGAAAGGCGTGAACGGCTTGCAAACAGTGGAATCTTGCCTAGAGGCAATGGAAGAGATCACGAAAAAGGATGAGTCCATTTTTGAGCCAGAGTCGATGGTAGATTTCACAGAGTGGCAAGTCAAATATGTATTGGCTCTGCAACCAGAAGCCAATGTTTGACCGCTTCTTAAAAAGAAAGCCACAAGTAACTGTACCGGCTTAGATGTTCGATGTCGTGTATTTCGTTCAGTGGTGCGAAGCTTGATTCGGATACAAGAACATAAAAAGGTTCTCGGCCAACTCCAGTCTCGAGCGCGACTAGTAGATTCCTCTGTAGCTGTGTTAACCTGTGATAATACCCACTTAATCTCCTCTGCGACGACATCCGGACGTTCTCGATGGACGTTATGGCCACTTGGGATGCTCAGAAAGCGTGTCTTATTCGAAAGTTGTAATTGTTCTCTCTTCAATCGCTCGTCAGCCTGGCTCATGATTTCCGCTGCTCTTTGCATTTGCTCAATTTGCTCGCGAGCCGTTGGGCTCTCCACGGTACTGTTGCTGTGAGTCGGAGGCTTTACAGCACGCTCACCACGAATGACGCTCAGAGGATAGTTTCCAAGTACTCGTGTTTTGTATTGCAGCTCGTGATATCGACATTTGGTTTCCGTTCCCGTTTCGGACATGACCATACCGACTATGTCCCGGAGGCATAGCTGCAGCAACTCGCGGGCCACGCAACCGCCATAGGAGTGAGCAACCAAGATGTAGGGACCGTTGATTGAAGTAGCCTTCAGAAGACGCACCAGCTCTTCTGCGCTGGTACCACCTGTTTCACGATTGGGTCCTGGATCACTATGTCCGAGACCTGCACGATCGTATAGAAAAGTTCGGGCGAACGACGTCACTAGCTGTTGAACATTTCGCCACGATTCTAGTGATGCACTTGCACCGGGAAAGATGATAACAATGGGTTCGCCTTGTTCTCGTTTTGGACCGGAAACTTCTATAAAAAGTCTATGCGTGCCGATGGATACAAGTCCACGTTTGTCGCCAGAACTCCAATCCTCGGACGATTCTAACATGCGCGACTAATTTGGGCACATCAACTGAAGACTTTCGATGCGGCGCTATCGTGACGGGGTGAGGAAATCCCGGAAAGTCTAGCTCACGCGGGTTTTGGCGATTCTCTTGAAGTATGGACTCTTGACATTCTTTTGGAAGCGTATATAATCGAGACTTTAGAATATGAGTAGATTATAGACGGACTGATGTAGATTGAAGATCCAAGTTTGATGGGAAACCAGCTCAGGGGCGCGGCTTTGAATCGCTCTAGCGCGCGGAGCTGGCCGTCTCAAATGTACTGCACGCTGCGCACAGGCAATACCAGGCTGTAAGCACCTGTCATCTCTTCCTCAACGCTCCTAAGCACGCTAAGATGCGTCTTGCAAAAGCGCCCGTTCGTTTTGTATCCGTTTGCAATGAAGTTCAAAGATATGTTATAGCTAACAAATAGCTCATGCGGGCGATGCTGAAGGTTTTGGCTTCATGTATCGTTCACACTTTGCATTGGTAACAGTTGGTTGGCCAGAGCTGAGCATTCATAGGGTGAGCACACTATCAGCAGTGAGCGTGTCACCGGCGAAGGATTTTGGCGTTTAGAAGAAGCAGAATTCTTTGACGCATCTTATCTTTCCCACCTCGACTTCAACAGGGCTTTGGTGAAGTGTTGCCCTTGGTACGCATAGTAGACCACGGAGTAGACTTGCCCAAAAATTGCCTACTGATCCCCTTAATCCGACTACGAATTCTTCTGGGGCTTGCCTCCGTAATTATCGCAGATGGTAGCCCAAGAGCGACGAGGAAGAAAGCGACACACGAATTCACGAAAGGGCTGCAGCAACTGCAAGCTTCGACACGTCAAAGTACGGTGTGTCTATCGTTCGTCCACAGGCGTGTTGACGAGTTCCTAGTGCGATGAGACGGCACCAACCTGCTTGAAATGCCGCAACACCGGGTTGCGGTGCAGTTATGCAAGCAATGCTGGAGAGCTATCAAGCTCTTACGAAAGGGAGCCGTCCCCAGTAATCTCGGTTCCCTCAACTACACAAGCCATACTCGCCCATCTGAACAACGTCATCGCTTTACAATCCGATGGCTCCAAGTCAATGGTGGAGATGTATCAATTAAATGGACACGATCTGGAGCGCTTGTCGCGGTTTCAGGACAGGACTTTGATATCCTCCGGCTTGGTGAATGCAGTGGTGTTCCAGAAAGAGTCTATACGATTGATGACCACCGTAAGCTAATGATTCGAACTTCAAAACCAGACTTAACGTTCCATCTCAGACTCCACACCTCTTGCACATTGCAATAGCCATAACTGCTATGCAGGACAGATATCTTGTCAACGAAGGTCACCTAGTCCGCACTCCGTTTGAATGCTATCATTGGAGCATCGCTCTACGATCTCTCAACCAAGAGCTCCCATCCAATTTCGAATCTTGCAGTTTGGATGCGACTTGGATCACTGCTGCATTCATGAGCATGGCCACTGTATTTACGGTCGAAACTAACGATTACATGCAAGTCTGGCCTCTTAAACCTACTACGGACTCCGATCTTTCGTGGCTTGGCATGCAAAAGGGCATGCGAACACTTTGGGAGAGAGTCAACACTCAAGATTCAGCAAGTATATTTCGCGGGCAGAAACCTCCCTGGAAATACCGATGCTTAGGTGTACAGCTACCGTCTGAAGGTGTCGACGGTCTTTGGCCCCCTTTGCTGGCTCTGTGCAATCTGGACCATTCTTCCAATTCTGGCAACAGTCCGTATTTTACCTCCGCGCACATGTTATCCCTACTTCTCAAAGACGATGCGAAATGGACAAAAACCCTCCGCTTCATGGCATTCCCGAATACCATGGAGTCGGGATTTGAGAATTTACTTCGGAATAAGGATCCGTGTGCTCTCGTAATGTTGGCTATATGGTATGAAACACTTGAACAGTCTACGTGGTGGATGTCTGGACGAGCAGTTCTCGAATGTCAAGCAATCTGGATCTATCTCAACAAGCATCATGCGCAGCACCCTCAAATAAGGTCATTCATTGCGAGCTCGATCAGTGCAGAGGAACTCACTTCACACAATGAGTTTCACGGTCTAGCAACGAGTTTCCACTGCAATTTGAAGCGGGATTGGCATTTATTCGGACAAAGCTACTTTTGGAACCAACGCGAAAGGAATATGTTACCTCTATATGATCCGGAAATATAGCCACGTACGCCAAAATCCAAGTGAATGCCATTTGCGAGCAGATCGGAACTTATTGAGCACCCCATGCTCCCACCTCTGCTCTTTTCATTGCGAGCTTCGTGTACTCATCCAGATCCTCTTTTGACAGGCCCAGAATATCGTTCTGAAGCCCCTTGGTTTTCTCAAAATTGCCACTTCCGTCGGGGAAAAAGATTCTGGTGTATAGTGCCTTGACAAAACCGTTTCTGTCGCCGCGTTTCATCGTTTCCAGGCCGGCATAGTATCGTTCTCGACTCGGCTCGTACTTTACAGTCCAGTCCTCCAACTTCGCATTGGTGACGCGAAGCACAGAGTCTAGCATATCCTTTTGGCTAATCTCAAAGGACGCAGTATAGACAAACTTATTCTTGAACTGCTCGAGACAGGGACTCTTGTCATTTGCTCCATCTGGGGATACCTTCAGGCTCAAGAGACTGGCAACGGCGCGGCCAACTTGAGGCCAAGTCGAGCTATTGATCTTGGTGTTTCCGTCATCAAACATGGTCACGGAACGGCTGGGAAAGTCGAACCCATATGCCGAGGGAATAGAGAGGCTCCACTCATACCAGAAGCCAGTGGTCATGGCAATGTAAGAGCTTTGGCCAAGTTCGGTAATGGTTTTGAGGGTGGCATGGACTGCGTCGCCAACAAGACATTCTCGACTCAGTGATTCGTTGGTCAAGTCGTTCGACCAGACGTTTGGGAGAATCCAAGGGACCTTTGCCGTGGCAGCCGCTTTGACCAGCTTTGCTTCAGTGTCTTGTGGCGCCATGGCATTCATCGTGATGACCAAGGCGTCTTGTCCCCGAAGTGCTTCAACAAGTGAAGATTGGTCATTGTAATCGACCTTCTTAATCTCAAGCCCTGAAGGCAATACACTAGTGCTATCCGCACGAGTGATGGCAGAGACCTTGTGTTTCCCAGTTTTGAGAAGGGCTTCAGCCATGTACTTTCCAGAGTTGCCGGATGCCTGAGAGTCTCATGTTAGACTGGCAAGAACCACGAATTCAGAAGTCATGTACATACCCCGACAATGGCAACTCGCTCAATTCGATTGTTTGAAGTCATTTCGAAAATCGTGGAAGAGAAGTTGAATCTTTTTGCAGAAAGATGAAGCTATTTCAGATGCACTGCTATTTGTGAATGGTTGAAAGAAGGCGCTGGAACTGGTTGATGAAAAGAAACATTGGCAGACTGTCCATCCGATAGGCTTTTATAATCAATGTCTTTCGAGCACCGGCATTAATCAAGCCCGTTAGACTCCAGATTCTCATCATCAGTTGTCCCGATCCTTTTGCCATCTTCAGAGGCTGAGGGGGTGTACCGTAGTTATTGTGGCATCTCTGATTCATTGACGAAGAATGGAGTTCCGGAATAGGCTTAAGACGAGTTGGAATTACGACGTGAGGTTAGCGGATTGCTCGTCTTGGGATAGTCGAGGCTCTGATGTCTGGAACGGAGTTAAAGGACGACCCTGATGCCCTTTTTACTGTTCCTTCTTCGGCCGACATGCCCGACATGTCCGACCCCCCTCAGATTTACTTTTCTGGATCCATATTGCATTTACTCGCCAACAAACGAAGGATAGCTGCTTCGCCGAAGAGCGGCTTCTCGGAATATACCTGAGCAATCTTTGAATTGTTTTTATTTACAATGGTATTTTATATCTATACACATGGACACCTTTTTACTGGCACCCTCTATTGGTTCTTAAATTTGCTTGTACTGAAGCAAGTACATTAATGCATCTCGGAGCCGGCTCCAAGGTGCCACATCGTGGGAAATTTCCCGCTGTGGATTTTGAGGGTTCGCTAAAGAACCCTGGATGGCCTCGATTGGCCTTTTGTCAAGTAATAAAGATGAGCAAGCAAATGCTGATGAATCAATACAATGGTCCCTTACTCCGTTCGCTATGCAGTGAAATAACTCTATGGCAAGCTCATGAAAAGTTGAAGCATCTTCGGGAAGTTTGGTGTTCCGAGACCCGTGACTGGATCCCAGCTGTGGCAGGGCGGCATTAGCTTCAGAGCAAGGTGGAAATCAATATCATAGGAATAAGACTTACCCTTTAGTAGCAGTAAAGCCAACAGTGTTGTTCGCACAGGCCAAGTTGTTGCCGGTCGTAACGTCGTTCAAAATGTTCGGATTCTTGTATAGCGTCGGGTTCACGAATCCAACAGGAGCCTTTTTAGCAGCGAGACGCTCTTCATTAATACGATTGATAACCGAGGCGAAGATTGGGGTTGCTGTAGCGTGTTAAATTCCGCTCGAAGCTTTTCGAAATGAATCACGCAGAGGTTCTTACCAGCGCTAGTACCATCTACAGTACCCTCGAATTGTCCTTGCAAAAATGTCGCAAAGTGTTTTCCAGCAGCAGACACATCAGGAAAGCCACGGCCGCTCGCATTGAATCTTCCGCCGTTCGCGCCAAGTGGTTCATTGCCGCTGTACGATGGAATGCCTTTTGTTCCAGTGGCAAGGAAGCTGGAATGCATCATCAGTATACGCAAAATTGGGAAAGATCAAAGTCATGGCGGCATCTGATAAAGAAACCCAACCGTGCTTGGACAATCTACTTACTTGGCCACGGCCTGAGCCTGATACTGCGGAATGCCGAAAACATTGCTGAATCCTCCAGTGGACGAAAAGGCGTTGATGGGATCAACTGCCGCGCTTTCGGGAACATTGACGGAATTGCCGGGATCGACTTGCGTTGCTCCAACAGTTGTGACGAATGGGCAAGAGATGGGAAATGGAACATTGAAGATGTTACCAGTTGGACCAGGAACACCTTGATTGGTCAAGCATCCTTCAGCTGCGCTTCGCGATGGCGTGCCTGTTCCAGTGTCTCCGGATGCAAAAACTATAGTTTTTCCATTCAGACCAAGCTTCATATATCTGTAAAAACGACATGTCAGAGCGATACGACACGAGATCAAGCTGGATCAGACACGATTTGTGCCATTGGGCTTTCTTACTCGTTGCATTGCCTCTGCTCGTAAGCTGGCGGAAGCGAGAACTCCTCTCCGCCATATGAGATGGAGAAGACATTTGTAGGTTTCACCGTTCCACATTGAGGCTGTTGCGGGCCGTCAATCTGAGGCGAGTTTCCTGTGATCCCAAAAGCGGTAGTATTACAATAGGCCTGGTTGCATCGTTAGAGCTCTGCTTGAATTCAAAGTGTGAGGAAAGCAACTTACTCCATCGATCGCGTCAAGAAATAGGTTAAAGGGGGCGAATTGACCAGAATTCACCTGAAAGACTTGTGTAGATTGTGGGAAAACGAGTGGATAGGCAACTTGGAAATCAAGATCCGCCTCAAAAGAAGTCATGTTTATGGGGCTTGGAGCTGTTCCGCCGTTGATGGATTGGAGTTTTGGGCCGGTGCCCGCGGGAATGTTTGGGGTAAAGGTTTGAAAGAAAGAATTCAGGTCCCCCTGATTGTATGATCCCATTGCACCTATGGCTGACTCAAAGACTCCCAATGCGTTGTTCGGATCTGCTTGAGTTCCGTTTGGAACCTGGTAAAGAGCTTTTACACATGCTGGAGTTGTGAGCCTATCGCACACCGTAAGATCATTCACGACCGACGCGAGAGTACGGTTTCCTAGACCCAGGAAAGCAAACTGCTGTCCAACCTCCATTGTGCCGGCAGTTGCAGCCATTTTTGCTTGGGGACGCGAAGGTGCGGAAAGACCAATGCCTGGGGTAACATAGTCGATATGTCTTTGGACTTTCCTCGGCACATGGTACCTATTTGCAGTCAAACTTTTAGAGTAGTGCTTTTGAGAACTTGTCATATGGGGACTTACTGCTCACAAGCAGTAGTCTTATGACCACTGGCCAGGTGCTCGTAGACGTAGTAATTGGTGTGGAAAAGGCGCTCTGCTTGCCCAGCAGTCACATTAAGGGTAAGCGAGCCCTTGTTGCCAGAAAGAGAGACTCGGCTCGCAGGAACTCCTGAGGATGTGACCCAGTCTCTGACAGCTTTTATTGTCTCCCAGGAAGGTGCAAAGGTATCTGCAATCTTCTGCGGCGACCAATGTTTTCCATAATTCGCAGAGTCCGGGTCCGAACTGTCGAGCGTTGATAAGTATAGTGTTTCGTGCTGCAATTGGGTCTATTTTATGAAATTGTAGGTCCGACATACACATCCATAAGAAAGTCCTGGCCTTTTTCAAGATTGCTCTGTGTTAATTCGATACGGACAGGCATCCTCGCAGAGGAAGAAAGTCTGGAGCGCTTGGCCCATAGTGGATGCTCAAATCCACGTTTTTCGTGCAAGACATGATTGTTAGCGACTGAAGCAGCAAAGGAAGACGTAGCAAGCAACAAAATAGAGAAGAATCGAATAGAAAAATGCATTATGAATGTCTACTCGAAGACAACAAAAGAAGGTAAAAATGAAATGGACAAGCCTAGAACAAGAAAAGCCCCAGTGCTGGGTCATGGTAAGATACTTAAACAATGTGCTCCGAACCTATCTAGTCAGACACAGAGTGAAGCATGGTCCTAGCCTTGTCACAGCAGTAAGCCGGTTCTCGAAGCATACGGAAATTTTGCCGAGCAAGTCAAGGCATTGTGGGTCTGTTGTACAGACGAGGGTATGAGAATAGACGTCTTGCGTCTAGTGTGGAGTTTCAAGACGGCGGGTATGGAAAGCTTACTCCACCATCCCCAAAGTCTCAGTCTTGGCGTCAGCCAGAATCAACATAGGAGATCTGCATGGATTTGGCGCAAACCATGAAGGATCGGCAGGTGTTCGTCTCAGATCCCAACGCTAAGCTAAGAAGAACGTGGTGAGGCTCAAATCACGGGTGCAAGGGCCAAGCTTCTTGATGCAAAACGCATAGGCTAAAGATTGCGATTGATGGATGGTGATGACAATGACTGGTTGATTGATTGATGCATCTATACAGATACCGCTACAGTATGTAAAGATATGCCATTGCTATAGACTCTGATGAAGACTGACCGAGCAACGGATACGAAGCGGAAAGGTCAACGGGAGGGCGCTAAAATCGTGGCTCATAGCTCGGAGCTTCACCGTCCGTCCCTGCCAAGATGAAACTATTGTGCGGGAATCTATGCTCCAAGCTCTAGAAATCTTCAGGGCCACAACGTAGCAAGCCTCTCGCACGCCATTTGCATCATCCAAGACCCACTGTCAACCGAGCTGTCCAACAAAATTGGAAAGAAGCTTTTGAAGGAGTACCGGTCCGGCTAAAAACGTTCCGTGAGTTCCACCGCCATAGCCCATGCATCCGCCACTGTTTTTACCGCTTCAATTGAATCACACAAAGTCGAATCATTACTTGCAGCCTGGGATCTCGCAACACAGCTGGTATTACACCTTTTAAAACATTGCCTGATGACGTATTGTGGTGTGCAGCAGAATATGCATAATGCGTTCAGTGAGCTGCAGGCCATTTCTCAAGGCCTGAATCGTAATGGGGGAACTCTTGGGCTAGTCGACATCGTCAACAGAGCGTTTACTGTAATTTCCTTCCAAACATTTCATGGTTGATGTATACAGCTGCGTCTACTCAATCCCACGGTTTGGTGATAAGTCATAACATGCTCAATTTGGATTCGACTAAATTGAGAAAATTTTTCAAGAGACAGGGCATTGCCTCACTGAGCACGAAGCCAAGCTCCTGCCGGAATACGCTGTCCTTCTCCCTGACTGCTCCAGATCAACAGCGAAAGCTGAACTCGTCATGGATTATTTAAATGCTCATTAGCACCCGATCATATTCGAAATTTGGTAATCCTAAGCCGGTAGTATGACGCTGGGGAGTGAGAGTGCGCTTTGACTATACGATCATCCTCTCTTGTGTCAGAGCTATGGAGAATATGAGAGACTTGGCCAGGGCATCATCCTAGTGTGGCAGTCCCCGTCCTCTACCCGTAGATCCAATCACAATATCCAAATTCCAATAATCACATTAGCTCCACGAGGCCGTTTCGAGGCTTATCCCAAAGAAATTAGGTGCTGCTCATTCACCAATGAAGAGAGACTCACCGGTGAAAATTGCCGAAGCTGCACTCCAGCTTGTTTAAAGACTGCAGCGGTCTGATCAAGTAAGCAGATTGCATTACCGACTTTGAAGATGTTCACATACCTCAGTGTCCATATAATATCCCTGGCTATATACCACTTCACTGATGCCAACTTGAGTGATCTTGATACTACACGTCAAGCAGGGACACGTATCACAATATAGAATCGAACCTTCACGGATACGCTCCCTTCCAGCTTCAAGTAGTGCGTTCTCTTCGGCATGAATGCACAGGCAAGTTGAGAGAGCAACTCCTGCGCTCAGTCCTCCATTGCATCTTGGACCTTGTTCCTATCAGCGCTAATGAAGGACTATTTCGCACATGATTCAGCTTACAGCCTCCCTCGTTACAATTTCTTAGTCCCCTGGGCGTTCCGTTGTATCCCGTGCTTATCACTCTTCTTTCCCGAACCAGTACACAACCTACCCGTCTTTTCATGCAATTACTCCGCTGTGCAGCAAGAGAGGCAAGTTGCATAAAGTACTGATCCCAATTTGGCCTCAGTCGCTCTGCACTCGATAGATCTAGCGTTTCCAACGCATTATGCAAACCTTCGATGGAAGCAGAAGAATTCAGCAATCGTACTTGAGCACGATCAAGCAGTTTGGCGAGTCCAAAGACTGGATCGTAGAGGTGTTCGTCGTTGCGAAGTACAAATTGCTCGAGTGTAGGTGGTGTGAATGAAAGTTCGAGGCATCGATTCTTGAAGCGCTGCCATCGTGTGCTAACCGGTGCTTCAACGCTAACAAGAAGGAAAAAGGGCCGTCGTAGCAATGCATCTAGTGATGGTTCATCCCATATGTCAGTAGTAACCCAATGCTCATGCCATCTTTTCGTCACAAAATCTAGGAGTTCATCAACATGATTGAAAGTGTGTGCGGCATCGGCGGATGGCGATTGGGGTAGTCGAGCATCAGAGGCAGTCTTCTCAACTGCCGGAGTGCCAATTTTTCGCAACAAAGATATACGCTGAAAACCGTGGGTTGAAACAAGACTGTCAGCCACGGAATGCTTGCCAGAGCATATGCCTATGTCAAAAAGATTCAATGAGACACTCTGCCCGGTATGAAATGTTGGTAAGCACTACCTCCGCAGAGACCGATCAGCATGGCTCCAGACGTCTTGTCAATGTAGGCAATCTCCTGTCTCTAAAGGAAGCAAAATCTGAACTAGTCTTAGAAGTCTACCTTACCTTTGGTGCGGACGGCTGACCACCCAAGTGCTCTGTACCTGCAGACTCAGCACGAGGCGACGCGTCGTGGGGGCACGCGACAGTATCCCACACTAAGCTGAAGATAGCTAGAAACACCAGCTTCCATCCCCACCTTCGTCATCGGATCTGTGCTTGTGCCAGATCGATAAGACACCTAGAAGCATGACTTTGACGCCGACGTTGGTGCCTTTCGCCTGATCTGCTGCCTGGTGCTTTGCCGTGTCTTAGATATAACCTCTACATGCCCTCGGTCTTTGCGCTTACGGTTTGCTTTCTCTGTTTCCATCATGGCGACTATTCAATTTACCCCTTGGACGTCCGACATCGAGCTCAGTTTCTTCTCTGCACTTGCTTCTCTTAAGCTCAATCACGATGGCTTGGATGATTCGGCGCGAAAAGTCTTGGGGCTGTATGAAGTTCGACCCAGTGATGCGCCAGCACGATCCTGTCGCATGCAAATTCATGGCACTGCGCTTACATCAGACGAGTATGCGCAAAAGCTTTGGATGAGCTTGCGCATAGATGCTTACAGATCTTAGCGTACCTGCCACTTTCTGTCGAGCTGAGGGCATTATCAAGAACGTGAATACCATAGAAGAGTACAAGAATTTCCACGGGCCAACCATAATCGAGCGTGCAGGACGGACGGCACGTTAAAAGTCCCATCCAACTGTAAACCTCGGTTGACTGACTTGACGCTAGATTTGGGATGCAATCAATGACGGGACGATTTATTCGTGCCCATCCTTACTCGCTTCATTCACTGCCATCTCATTTGCTGATCTCAAAAAATACCGGTTTACATACCATTTTGGCTTCCCTGCCCTACATTCAGATCCTCCTTGGAAATCAGAAGGTGAAGAAGGCATCAAAATCAAAAAGTTGGACCCAAGAGAGACAACTGGACTGGTAGATACTGTTCAAACATGGAAGTATGGAGTAGATACCCGCCAGCATGGGTTTTTCCTTGCCAAAAGAATACGGGATTTCTCATCTTTAGAGTCCAAATCCTCGATAAGCCAAGAAAATGAGCAAGAAGGCGAATCACAGGTACCCATGACACCTACTGCGAAAGAATTTGGTTATCTGTGGTCTGTCGGCTCATTGTCGAGCTACGAGAATGGTTTCTTCGAGGATACCGAAGAAGATGATCGCTTCGTCTGCTTTGTGGATCCATCTACTTACCCTTATAACCCTGGATGGATGCTTCGAAATCTTCTAGTACTTGTCAAACAACGATGGAAACTCGATAGGGTCCAAGTTCTCTGCTATCGAGACACGCATCTCAAGCGAGACCAATCGCACAGCATTATTCTCAAACTCCACTCCATTACCTCAACAGAATCTGGGCAAACCGAGGAAGCTGAGTCAAAACAAGACGCGTCCGTCACGACTCAAGAGCCCGACGTTTCAAACATGCCAAAAGTCACCGGATGGGAGCGGGATGACAGTAATCGCCTACGCAACCGTTTGGTGGACTTGGCAGCGTACATGGATCCTTCACGCCTGGCGGATCAGGCCGTAGACCTCAATCTCAAGCTCATCAAGTGGCGGATCGCTCCATCTTTGGATCTTGACGTAGTAAAGAATACATCATGCCTTCTCCTCGGCACCGGTACCTTGGGCTCCTACGTGGCACGGAATTTAATGGGCTGGGGTGTTCGCAAAATTACTTTTATTGACAACGGTAGCGTAAGCTTTTCAAATCCCGTTCGACAGCCTCTCTTTGATTTCAAGGATTGTCTTGACGGTGGTGCCAAAAAAGCTTACCGAGCTGCCGAAGCTTTGGCAGAAATCTACCCTGGTGTCGATGCAAGCGGTCATGTCATGAGTGTTCCCATGGCCGGACATCCAATCCTAGAAGAAAAGACAGTAAAAGCAGAATATGAAAAGCTAAAGGGCTTGATAGAGGAACACGATGTCATATTCTTGCTAATGGATACCAGAGAGAGCAGATGGTTACCAACAGTAATGGGAAAAAGTGCCAAGAAGATCGTCCTCAATGCGGCTTTAGGTTTCGACACGTTTGTAGTCATGAGACATGGTCTGCAGGCACCCAATGAAGGTGAAGAGCTAGGCTGCTATTTCTGCAATGATGTCGTGGCTCCAGCAGATGTATGTTTTCTCCCTTGCAGTTTGATTGGAAAGCCTTGGAATTGCGCTTCCTCTCGTGCTAACTTCTCTGCGTCACTAGTCTGTCAAAGATCAAACTTTAGACCAACAATGCACCGTCACTCGGCCAGGCATCGCCGCTATTGCCTCTGCCATTCTTGTTGAACTTCTTGTTAGCATTCTTCAACATCCACTACGCGCACGCGCCCCTGCCACTACCGACAAGCAGCAAGCTTCTGCTGTTGCCACTGCACCTGATCTTCCGGCTGATACGAATTCTCACCGACCTAAACAACCCCCGTCGACATCACCTCATTCACCAAGGCCTGCAGATGCATCAAGTGACCAATCTTATCCCAACGAAAATGCCGCCACACCTTTCACCCATCCTCTTGGCATACTTCCTCATACAATCCGTGGTTTTCTCTCCAATTTCACCAACGTGCCGTTCATTGGTCGGCCTTATGACTGTTGCTCCGCATGCAGCCCACGCATATTAGAAGCCTACCAAAAGGACGGGTGGGGCTTTGTTAAACGAGCATTAGGAGAAAAGGGGTATGTTGAAGAGCTTAGCGGCCTGGCAGAAGTGCAGAGGAGAGCGGAAGAGGCGATTGCAGGAATGGACATAGAAGATGAAGAAGATGCCGAGGCGTTGGAAGAGGAGGGAGAAATAATCTAAACATGAATCAAGTCGAGGATATGTTGTATGATCGGAGCCGCAAACAGAGATCTCGTCTGACGCAGCAACGTTTCAATGATCAAGGAATCTTTTCCACGATCGTACCTGGCTTCTCATTGATTTATCCATCAAGACGGCCAAGAGAAGGACGAATATGTAATGGCAACCTAGCGACGATGCGTCTTAGATATGAGATGTTTCTCTCCTACGAAATTCTCGATCCGGTCTGCGTTGCTTGGCTTTTTGTTCTGCAAATCGACTGCATGTGGCATACATAGAAGACGGGTTTTGATTTGTGCGGAGCGGATTTTCTGATGGAATTGATCTTACAAAACACCAACATTATGACGCGGCGGTGCATTCACACTGGGGAGGGAACGCTTGATGAAGGTGAAATGGCAAGCACTGAGTGGTACGAAAACACGTAAGGAGTCCGAATTCGAGATAGAGGTTGCAAGAGGAGATGAGAAGGGATCGCAATTGCCAGCATTGTAGGCTGTGCTTTTGAAATTACAGACTTCTGCGATACGAGCGAACTGAAGAATAGAAAACTATGGTATCACTTGGTGTAAAGAGCACTGGTCCACGTTAAGTCAGTGCAGGCCCATTTGAAGCAAACGCCTTTTAGTCCATGATAGCCAAGGAAGAAGCCAGTAAAATGGTATTATGTTTCTCTCGTTTGCTCTTCTTCAACAGCCTCATACACCTTGGCTTTCTTCTCGGTCGACCCACTATCTTCGTCAATCGCGTCTGCTTTTCGTTTTGAACTTCCATTAACTATCGTCTCTGTGCTTGTTGCATTACTGGTAGGCTTTTTCTTGTGTTTCACAAGACCAGAGAGATCATTAGCGTTTCTGGACGCCTCTTCAATCCTAGCACGCTGCTGAGCCGGCGATTCACCGAGCATGGCACCCAGGATACCGCGGAGAGGATCTGAACCATCTGGAGCACCGGCAGGACCTATAGCCTGGTTGGTAGGTACAATGGGATTCTTCAGATCAACCAGCTGTAAAATCACGAGTTAGGCTGGGAATCCTGTCAATGTCATGCTCTTGACTTACTCTCTGTTCCATCTCTTCGACTATCTCCTTTACATCTGCAATCTTTCTCTCACGCGTCTGCCGCTCCTCCTCGCCCAAAGCGCTCAATGCGCTCTCCTCCTTTTGAATGCGCGACCTTGTACTCTGAATGGCGGCCTCCATTTCCGAAGCGGCCTCTGCCCTCATCGCTTCATCTACTTGACCCTCCTGGCCAGGCTTGGGTTCTCCATTCTCATCCTTCTCTACTGTTACTGACGCGAATTCTAATGCCAGCGAAAGCTTGTAGTGCGCTTCAGCGATTAATTCCGATTCTGGAGGGAAAAGCTCCTTTTTTAATGTGAGCGACGCTCTTTCATCCGTGATCGCATCAGCGAATCGCTCATTTTCAAGGGATATTTCGGCTTGTAAATCATGTGTGTCTGCCAGACGTTCCTTGACCTGTCTTGCCTCTGCATCCTCTGCTGTGCCTTTGCCTTTTCCCTCCAACTGGGATAGATTCTTAAGCTTTTGATCCAACAACACCCTTGCGACGTCCAGAATCTCGTAAGCGTTTCCAAAGTCGTCTTCCTCTGGTTCTTGCGCCTCGCCATCAGCATCTTCGCCCTCTTCTTCATCGGAATCGTCCCAGTTTTCATCGCCAGCAATTTGGAAAAATGGTTTGTTGCTTGGTGCTTGGGCATCCTTGTCCATAATCGGTCCATCTTTCTCCTCAACCACAGCAGTGACAAGCTCTTCTGCAGTTCTTTCTTCGCTCTCGTCTGGCTGAGCCAGTGCTGCGGCGATGACACCTCCTGTGCTGCTTCCCTCGCCATTCTCTTTCCGCTTTGCCTGCTTCTTTGAAGCCCCATTTGTAGACTGCCCTTTCTTCTTCTCTCCAGCCACTTTGTCGCCCAACACATCGCTCTTCTCCACGGCGACCTTGTATAAACACCGGCCATAAGCGTAGAGTAGATCGGCGTTGTCAGGGTTCATTTCGCCATTCATTTCAGCTTGCAGCGCAGTAGCTTCGGAATAGAGATCAGCGGCTTCGCCGTATGATTTCTTGGCGTAGAATGCGGTGGCGTGTGTGATCAGATGATTGAGTTGAGCAGAGACATCTTCGGAAGGAGGTGCAGATGGTGTTTCTTGAATGGGATCGATGGATTCAGCCATTTTAAGGTGAAATTATGATTTTGTATGAGTATGCGACCACGAATAAGAGCAAATAGTGGGCAATTAGGGTGCGGAATCGTGAGTTGGAAGTGAAGTTTGAGATGCAAGAATTGAGTTGCACGTGAAGCTTATCGCACCGCTATCCTAGCGCGACTCTGACGCGGGACCAAATCAATTTACGCGTCTTCCGCTAAACACGTCCCGCTTTTTCGTCGTCAAGCTTTGTCTCTCCACTTTCCTCAATTCGCTTCAACAGGCAATGGAGATAGAATCGCAAATACCTCCTCCGACTCCATCAGTACCTAAAGATCCTATTCCGTCCTCATCACCCGCCTTTGCTACCCCTCTCCCACTACCACCCGACCGCCAAACTGCAAGACCTTTACCACTCGCTGCTCCTCTTCGTCCAACTGTACTCCCAATCCTTCTTCCGCCTCAAACTCTACGACCGCATGCTGTTCGCATCCTTACTAAGAAGCATGGGCTCAATGTCCAAACCAGCGCTCTGCAAACCCTTGCCACCTTCATTGGAAGACACTGTGGTACGGGATGGAGGGAGGAAGGTCTAGCTGAGCAGGTGTTGGAGGAGGTAGCGCGAATGTGGAAAAGGCAGGGCGGGGACGTAATTGTCAAAGATGAGGGCGACAAGTTAAAGGGCATCTTAAAAACATTAGAGGGTTGTATGTCTGGTGGTAGAATTACGCAGGCGAGAACGGGATTGAGTCGACAGGGAAGCCTTGTGAAGCAAGATAACCCGCACGCTGATGGAAACAGGAGTGCTTTGTTGGGAGACAGACAGTCAAGTTTTGGCATGTCCAGTCTTGAAGTAGAAGACGAAGAGGATGAAAGTCGAGATCCACGAGCTTGGATGAAGGTTGTTGGAGCGTTTGAGCAGCCGCGATTAGCGTACAATGTATCGAAAAAGCACTTTGAACCGTGGGTACATTGCTCATATCGCTGTCAATATGGAGTACGCTGACCATACGTGAAGTTTACAAACTTCGCCCTCCATATTCCCCTCACCCTCTCACAAGACAATTTTCTTCAGAGATCGATACAATCTGATCCATGCTCGACTTTTGCGTAACGAGTCTTTCCAACCACCGACCTTGCAAACCCAGCCTCGACATGGCCTCTCCCGCTCAGACTCGTCTCTTACACAAAATTATACCATAACGCCAATCGCAAACCTCTTGGGACGGTCTGGCTCCTCTCATCTTCTACTCGGGCTTTTGACCCGATCGCCTACTGGCGGTTTACTCCTTACCGATCTTACGGGTGGTATTAATCTGAACTTGCAACACGCCCAGCCCACAGTCGGCATCAGCGGCGCTTGGTTTTGCCCGGGCATGATTGTCCTCATTGACGGGGTTTATGAAGGAGAAGCTCAGGGATATGGTCCCAGCAACGGCGTCGGAGGTAATCTTGGTGATATTGGGGGTGTGGGAGGTACGATCGGGGGCCAATTTGTGGGGTTCAGTATTGCGCATCCACCTGCCGAACGTAGGAATGCGAGCCTCGGCATTGCAGACTTTTCTGGTACATCACAAGGAGCCCAAGGCGGATTTGGATGGACGGATTTCCTTGGCGTGGGTAGTGAACGGGCGGTGGGGAGTCGAATGAGAAGAATGCAGCAACGTGTTTACGAGGCTGGTGCTCCACATGCGGAGAACAAGAAAATGGTGATTCTTGGAGAAATCGAATTGGATGGTCCCAAGTCATTGCAGGGGCTGCGAAAAATTTTGAGCACATATGCTGAACTTGACGCAAGCCAAATGCCTGTTTCGATTATCATGCTCGGGAACTTTGTCAAGTATGCGGCGCTCGCTGGAGGTGTTAGTGGTGGATCGATCGAATACAAAGAATGGTTCGACGGGCTGGCAAGTGTACTGGGAGAGTTCCCACAATTACTACGTCATACGACGTTTGTATTTGTCCCTGGTGACAATGATCCTTGGGCAAGCGCGTTCTCAGCAGGTGCAGCAACACCATTGCCAAGACAGCGTATACCAGACCTCTTTACAAGTCGGGTAAGAAGGGTGATGGCAGAAGCGAACAGGGAAGGTGGCGGAGGCAAAGACGCAAAGGCCATTGACGGACAGGTGGTATGGACGAGCAATCCAGCAAGAATCAGCCTATTTGGACCAACAGAGGAAATGGTAATCTTTAGAGACGACATGACAGGGCGACTGAGACGGACATGCCTCAGATTTGAAGAAAAAAAGGAAGAGATGGAAGATGATGAGACGAATGGGCAAGATGCAACACAAAGTGTGGAAGCGGAAGGGATGGAAATTGATGGTACGCTGGAGCTTTCCAAAGCAACAGGTCAAGATGATCTTTCGCCGTCGATTACTGCGGCGCGAAAATTGGTCCGCACAGTTTTGGATCAGTCTTCTCTCTCTCCATTTTCCCTGTCAACGCGTCCTGTACTATGGGACTATTCGTCGTCACTAAATCTTTACCCAATTCCGTCAACGTTGATTTTGGGAGATCCAGAAGCACCACCGTTTGCTTTGACGTATGAAGGCTGTCATGTAATGAATCCTGGGAAATTGGTTCGAGAAGGGAGAGGAAAGATAGTGGGTTGGATAGAGTATGACATTACAACAAGAAAAGGAGATGTCAAGGAGATGTCGCTTTTATGATATAGATGAGATGAAATTCAAAGAGCTATCAACCCAATAATCAGAATGGCGACTTGCAGTGAACTCTCATGACTTAGGTACGGAGTACTGCATCATGTGTTATTGTGTATGATATGTTTGATTACAAAGAAAAGGAGGCAAAGTCGTGAGGTGTCAGCGCACGGACCACTCCGGGACAAAGCGGTAGCCGAGCCGATAGCAGCTGCCTCATTTAACGGTCGGCCTGAGACTGTGACTCCTCTCACACCACTTCTTCTTTATCTCCACCTCCACCTGTTTCTCCACTCTCCACTCCTCTTTCATCGTTGTCGCTAACTTTCAGCATCCCACACGTCTCTGGTTCGACTGTTTGACAGGTATACGTGCACCTGGCTGGCTTTCGGCTCGTCTCAGAGTTGGCTGGGTCTCACTTCGGTCGCGTGGCCTCCTTGCTAACGTCCTATTGAGCCAACAATAGCAACAATAGCAAGCGCTTTCATCACATTGTATTGTATTCAGACTTCGGGGAGGACGAATCGGGGGTTGCTCTGTATTCACAGGTTCAGGATTTGCGTGCTGCTGAACACGCTCACACTCTTGCCGTGTACACAGTTTCTGCCTTCTTTGTTCTGCTAGCTCGCTCCTTGCTATTGACATATCCCCTCTGCTTCGGTAGACGCAGAAGAACAATACCATTTGACCTTTTTCCTTGCCCAGCCTTAGACTTTCCCAGGCCCGAACTAATGAAATTACCTTTTCCTTGAGGCGATCCTCTTTGCACTTTCGATTCCCTCTGACCAAAGAACTACTCCTCCGTGGCTGCTTTGATCCATCTTCATCCTTTACGGCTACCAACACCTTGACTCCGCATCGCTGCCGTCGGCGACGAATAGCTCCCGAGTCTGGCTTCGTTTCGCCTGGCTATACTGTCCTGACTTGGATCTTAGATCATCCCCTGTACTTTGAGCCCTCATCCTGACATCATAAAATCATGACTTCCTCAATTTTCTTCAAATTCAAGTCTCAGAAAGACTCACAGCGTGTGACTTTTGATGGTCCTGGTATCTCTGTCTTTGAAGTGAAGCGAGAAATCATAAACATCAGCCAACTTGGTGACGGGACCGACTTCGACCTCGCCATATACAATCAAGACACCAATGATGGTAAGTCTCTTGCTTGACACAAACACAATGTCCACAGAGAATGGATGCTAACGTCAGTACATAGAGTATGATGATGACACGACAGTTATTCCTCGCTCAACTTCCATTGTTGCCCGACGCCTTCCGGCTAGAATTCCTGGTGCCGGTAGAGCAGCTCGCTATGTCTCTGGCAAAATGCCAGTCACCGCCAAGAATCAGCACAGAAAAGAAGCTCAGCACGCAAGGCAAGCTTCGGATGGTCAGGCTAAAATCAAGCCAGAGGGCATTCCCGATATGAACAGTGCACAGACAGAAGAGGAAAAAATCGCGGCAATGTTTGCAGCTGACGCCAGTTCTTGGGAGCAGCAAAAAGAGCAGATGGCAAAGTACGTAACCCCAATTACCGTCCAACTCAGTTGCATGCCTTTTGAACCAAACACTAACATGTATCTAGTGCCAAGCCAGTTTTTCGAGGGGCTGGAAGAGGAAAGCCTGTAAATATTCCAGATCGTCCTCCTCCACCAGGATACATTTGCTATCGATGCCAAGAAAAAGGTAAGTCTTCACCTATGCCGATGAATCATTCTGAGCACTTCTGACAATGAACACAGGGCATTGGATCCAAGCTTGTCCTACAAATGATGATCCGGAGTTTGACAAGAAGCCTCGTCTTAGACGAACGACTGGTATACCTAAGAGCTTTCAGAAGACAGTTGAGAAGCCAGTCACCAACACAGTCAATGACGGTCTTACAGATGACACCAAGCAAAATAGTGCAGTCATGGTCAATGCTGAGGGTGAGTTTGTTATTGCAGTGCCAGATCATAAATCATTTCAAAAATTCCAAGACAAAGCCAAAGCATCTGCTGCACGTAGCCAGGAGGTTAGCAGTGACAACAAGGAAGTGCAAGAACGCGGCCTAGAATGTTCTCTTGATAAGCGCATGTTTGTTGAACCAATGAAAACGCCATGCTGTGGCAAAACTTATTGTAACGATTGCATTGAAAATGCCTTGATCAACAATGATTTCGTTTGTCCCAATTGCCAAACAGAGGGCGTCCTCATTGACAATCTTGAACCTGATGATGATACGGTCAAGAAGATCAAGGCATTCGAAGATGAAAAGTTGGCAGAGCATAAGGAAAAGGAGAGATCCAAAAGCCCTCCCAAGGTGGAGATCAAGGCTGAGAACGCGGACACACCTCAGAACAGGACTGAAGCAGGCTCGCCGAGATTTGGTTCGAAATCTCCCAAAATGGAGCAGAAATCACCGCAACCTACGCTTGATGTAGGAAAAGGCTCGTCTGCAACGCCACAGCCGACGACTAGCAACGGTGCCACCAAGAAACGTCCGGCCGAGGAAGAATTGGTAAATGATCGAGTATCTGCAGCACCAGCAGCTACGCGAGAACAGACATCTACACCATCAGTATCTACTTCTACATCGACGCCAAGTATACCTGCTGCGCCGAAAAATCAGCAGGACTTTATCAATCACATGAATGCTATGACAGCCCAAATGGGAGGCCAAGTGCCAAATAACAACACGACATTTGCCATGCCAAACATGAACGCTATGAATCCAATGGGCTTTCCCAACCCCATGATGGCAATGTCCATGGCCGGAATGATGGGCATGAATCCCGCAATGATGAACCCCATGATGATACCACAGAACAATTGGCCTGGTATGAACGGTATGAGTTTTCCACAACCCAACGGCATGTTCAACACCAACAATAATAACAACGGCATGGGCTTCCCTCAGCAACCCAACGGCTGGAACCAAAACTGGCCCATGAACAACAACGGCATGGGCAATCAATTCCGTAATGGATACCAAGCCGGTCAGGGACCACAGATGAACGGCAACGGCATGGGTCGCGGCGGAAATGCAAGCTTCCCTAACCAACAGCGCGCCGTTGGTGGAGACGATGATGCCTACTTCCGGAAGCCAGTGAATCCGCACCGTCATCAGAACCGGCAGAAGCGAGTGAGACCGAGTGACTACACCGAGTTGTAGGGGAGCGGCGATGTGTCACTCCGGATGAGAGATTTTTTTGCTTGGAGAGGGAGGGGCGGAAGGGCAGGTCGAACAGGGAGGAGGTTATAATGGATGCGACAAGGAGCGTGGAGGGTGTGCTTGTTGATTGCAATTTCTTCCATTCTCTGTCCATTTTGCAGCAGCACTGTTTCATTGCATGGGTGGTCGCTGGACCACAACACGGTTTAGACACGGGCGGTCAAGCGTTCGACTGGGAGTCTACGAGGATTGGCGTTTCGAAGCGGGAATCATTGCGAGACTGACGGCAAGGAGTTTATCGAATGGGCATTCATTCTCAAAATTGGATACGGGAGTTTGCAGCGCACACAGATGAAGCTTGTGCGTGTCATATCAGGCTTGCTATGACTTGGCTGGACGTACCTCTGGCTTAGTTCGTAGCTACTAGGTGCTATTCACTAACAATGAAGATCACAATTCAATCCGCATTATTGCCTATATCTTCTCCATTTGTCTAGAAAATGCTGAATGCCAGAATTCCCCATCTCATTTGCGCGGGCGCGTCTTTCCACGACAGCCGAACCCACAAAAGCACCGATCCCTGTCTTCGTCACATCGAACCGCGAAACTTTAAAAGATTCCAGTCCCGAAGTTTCGAGCAGAACGAGATGATGCGCTTCCCCCTTCTGATCAAGCCAGTCTCGTCAGATCTCGACTGCCTGGGCTCTGCGGACCGCTATCGCGATCTCGCCGCCCGGGGGAGGTAACATCACTAGGTACTTTGTCTGATGACTTTAGCCTTTTTACCCTGTCGTCATGCAGGCTATGTCGTATCTGCACGATGCGAGCATCCAGATTCTTCTAAATCGACTTTCGCCAAAACGCCACCTCTTCCCCTCCCCTCCGCTCCCCTTCGCTTTCCCCTTCCCCAAAAATAGCGCTTGGACCAGGCTGTGTGCATGTGCTGGGGGTCTTTTGGACTGGGTTCTTTTTGACGAAATATCGTTTCAGATTTCGATATTTGCCTGCCGATGAAGGCATGCAGGGTTTAGCTAGGCTGCGAGCTGATAGGGTTTCCTGTTGGAAGCGGGGGTGGGTTGAAGAAAATCAGTCATACGACCGATCTACATTGGCGGCTCTCATCGAAGGCAGAAATGTTTTTGTGCGATCGGTTCAACGTCACGGGTCATGCATGCTGTCATCACTGGGCAGGAAAGGTGAGAAGAAAATAGCTTTTGGAGTCTCGTAGATCTATTGCTTGTATCAAAACAAGCTACACAAGGCTACGAGACAAACAGTAAGGTAGGAAAGAAATGATCACCATGCCTCCCCTTCCTTCAATGTGTCTCGCTCTCTCCCCCATGTCCAATCGCACGCAAAACAACAAACAATAACAACAGCAGCATTAGCAATTGAATGTCGCTCTCGCTTCCCGCCATGCAGCCATCATCGTCAAAGGTCCACATCTCGTCATAAAGTCGCTTGTGCCGAAGGAATCATTGCCATCGTTGTCGTTGTCAAATCAGCCGCTTCCGTTCCTCATGCCACCTGCAAACATTCCATTGTCCATCTTCACTATTTTTGAGAAAGGAAAAGAAAAAGGTTTGTGTAAAGTTGGATTGTGAATGAGAGTGCGAAATCGTGTAAGCCATTATGCTCTAGACATGGATTGCATCCGAGGATGCAAAAGCTTCACAGAGCAGGAGATAAAACAATTACCAGAATGAACAGCGGATTACATTTGCCATTCCTCTTGGGTCATCGAAAGTAAAAAGGAAAAAAGATTTGAAGACCTAAATAGCACAAGCAGTCGCGTAGACCGTTGTCGTGAAATCATGAAATAAAGTGTAAAAGTTATCAGTATTTGGGAAAAGGAAAAAAAGTGTCGTAATCGTCGTAGTCGTCAGGATGCCTTCAGAAAACGCACAAGATGGAAAAACACAGAGCCGTGAAGAGAAGAAAAACCGCTAATAGAAGAGGTTGTGTTGTGAAGTCAAATGTGCCGACATTAAGGAAAATTGTTGAAGGGAGTGTAGTTTGTGTGAGCTTTGCAGGCTAGGTCGCAATCAGAGCAATCAATGCCAGTGAAGCCCGTCCGTATGTTAAAATCAATATCTGGCCACGGGAGTCTACGCCCAAGGAAATTCGTGTCGATGGCAGAAGAACAATCATGCAGAGCCGAAAAGCCATGCAGTGTCGTCGTGTCGCAAGCAAGAGCCTAGCTCCCTCCTGAATCGGGTATATAGTCCGAAAAAAATATGAGCCCGTGCAGAGTTTAAAAGATCAGCCGTTAAATAGTTTGTGCCTGGTGGTTGCAAAAATCCCACCAGCACGTTTTCTCCAGCAGCAGCATTACAACTCGTGCAACTTTATTCGTCGCAGATTTCGTGGGGGAGTGGAAGGGAAGGCGCAGACTACCGCTGGCGCTGTTGAATGCGCTGCGGTGGGTAGCCCTGTACTGCGCCACCCTCATCCAACGTCTTCCGACGTTTCAAGTCGAGCGCATCGCGACTGCCAGGTCTGGCATAGTCGTCGGCGCCATCGTCGTCGATTTCACGAACTCGCTTGTTCGAGGATGGAGCACCGTTGGAGGCTTGGTACGCTGACGCCCCGTAGCCGCCTTGGCTTGAATAGTCTCCTGCCGATGCACCATTAGGTGCAGACCGCGTGTCATTGCTCATCACATTATACAGATTGCTGGATGGTGGTTGATTGCTGCGCTGAGGAGTGCTATATCCAGGAGTCCACTGGGGAGGTGCGGCTGGTGCCGTACGAGGAGTTCCGCGACCGGATCCGTTGGGATGAGACGGTGATGCAGTCATTTCGGGAGAAATGTGTTCGCTTGGAAGAGTTGCTGCAGCAGAACTTGTATTATATGCATAGGGTGCGCGATTGGAATTATATTGCGCGTTCGTATGTGTGTATTCGGTTTCGTGTTTATAGTCGTGATCGTGGTCGTGCGCAGTCTCTTGCTCACTGCGATGCATGTTAGCTCAGTGGTGTGAAGCGTGATTTATCAATTTGCGGGCGATGAATCAAGCCAAGTTCATTGACTTCAATAAAGAACGAAACTTACCGAGGTATTGGTGGTTGGGCGTCATACTGGGCCGGCTGCGATGGGGCCGTGTACAGCTGTCTCGAGCTGTCATACGGCTGACTAGCTGGATATTGTTGCATACTCGCTGGCATCGAATTGCCTGGTGGTGTAGTTGCAGGAGTCGTCGGCACTGAACGAGCATTACTTAGCCCTGTATCAATCGAAAGAGGCTGATTATTATGCATGGTAGAAACAGGAGCCCCACCCCACTCGTAGGAGCTTCCTGAATTGCCCATGCCCATGATGCTAGAAGCACTTGTGGGAGGAGTAGGGAAAGTATGAGCCCTATCAATGCCAGGACGTCCAGACGCTGGATGCGGAGCGATCGAGTGGGGCGGCTGGGGCATGTTTGCCCCGATTGGATTGCTCATTGAGTGATGATGGGTTAATGAAGGCGGCTGCGGACCTTGTGGATTTCTCATGTATTGCTGTTGCTGCTGTTGCTGCGCCTGTTCCGTACGCCTTCTTTCCGCAGCAGCCATAGCGACATTCG
This sequence comes from Astrothelium macrocarpum, assembly GCA_021030915.1. Lineage (NCBI taxonomy): Eukaryota > Fungi > Ascomycota > Dothideomycetes > Trypetheliales > Trypetheliaceae > Astrothelium > Astrothelium macrocarpum. The sequence continues at coordinate 49,726 of JAGEMR010000035.1, read as the reverse complement.
CAACTCCACGAGGCTGATTCGATGGATGATAAAGAAGAGCGCCAATATCGTGTACAAACAATGGATAAAGTTTTTCGGTGATTTTCTCTTTGTTTGCAAAGTCGAGAGCACGTTCAAAAGGGATCCTTGGCCATGTTAGCAACCCACTGATCGAACTACGTGTTAAAACGCGTACCAAACGCCCTTCAGATGCATAGGCCCAATCTTGACGACGTGTCTGGTTTTTTCGCTCTTGAGGATGCCATCGCGACGACCGCGAGTCATACCCGCAACATTCAAAAGCTTGGTCCCGTTAATCATATGATTATCTACGCGTTGTCAGTTTTACTAAACTCATCAAATCCAGAGCCACGACAAAATGTTACCTTCCCGACGTGCTACACAGACACCTTCAGCTTCCACCTGGAAGCACAAGCTTCCCTCGTCCTCCCAGAGAGTAGCAGTTACGCGTGGTTTCATGCCTGCCGGCGCAACCTGACCTGTGGTGTCAAAACTCTGCTGAGAGTAACCTTGAGAGTTCTGGAGACCTGCGGATCCCGGAGGACCTGGTGCTGTTGTAGACATTGCTGTCGACGTGTTAGCAATACTTTTTGATTAAAGAAACCAGCCTATGCTTACCAGGTAATGAAAGAGGTTGTGGAATCAGTTGCGAACTCATTGACGCGGAGCCAGGATGGCCAGCGGACTGAGGCTGAGACACACCATTGTATGCGTAATGGCCGTACGAACTCTGGCCAGGATAGCTTCCTGGCCCAGGTTGAAGTATTGGTGGTTGCTGACCATATTGCGAGTAATGTGGAAGACTGGTTGGGGGTGCAGAAGATACTGGATGACCTTGCGTACTCATGTGCGGTTGCTGATGGACGTCCATATACGGTTGTTGATGATTCATACTGTTATATGATGGTGCGCTGTATCCGTAATTGTGATTGTTTACACCGTAGGGAGATTCTTGAGGGTGAAATCCGTTCTGCGGGGTCTGTTCGGGGGATGGAGTTTTCAAACCCGTGTGAGGATTGCCGCCGTGCACTGATGAGGAATATGACGTGTTGGAGCTGTGATTACTGTTTACGGCAGATGATGTGCTAAAAGATCCCCCCCGAGGCGATGAGGTATCCGAAGACGAGCTTGCCTGAGGTTGAATTTGAGGCAAAGCGGGGTACCGCTCGTTCGCTGATGCGTAGTGAGGTTGGTTGAACGGTCCGTCAACGAAGCCCCGGGAGTGAACCTGGGAGATCGACGGCAGCTCCAGCTTCACGGTTGAGCGCCGAAACGCTCGCGAGTGTGCTCAGTCGCGACGTCAGGTGTGAGTATGGACAAGAGATTGCCAAAGGCCGCAATGCTATTCCAAAAGAATAGTCAGCGTGCACAATGCAATCCAGAGGTAGGTTAACAGATCTATCAACAGGCGACCGCAGAATCGATGCAGGTAGCCGAGAATGTGGTTTCGTGGAGAGAGGGCCAGAAAAAAAAATGGCTGCAGCGGGGTACGGCCAGGGAGGATTTTGGGACGGGCTAGTGGAGTTGCGTAAAGTCGTTCAAGTGTGAATGAAGAAGATTCCCCAGTGTTTACTGTGGAATGCAGGTCAAGGAGATGGCAAGTCGGATTGGCCGGTCGGATCAATGCTGATACAGACTTTTGGAGCAGTGGAAAAGCAGATGAGAAGGGTTTTTTTGGCAGAAACTTGCTAAAACAAGAATGCAATGGGCTATCAAACAAACTTGCTCGTGAGGGATGTCGTGCCACAAAGGTGGTGAATGGAGGTCTGGGTCTCGCGTCTGGGAGCCGTTCAGGCGTGGAATGCGTGTAATGCAAAGCCCCACACAAAGCCGCAGAGCGAATAAGACACAAAAATCGTGATTATGAGATTTTGCCCAATCTCAAGGTCGTGATGCTCGTTTCGGTCGTTACAGGTTTCGTGCCGGTGAGTTTCGCTGTGTTTTGGCGGCTACGTTTTTTTTGCGCAGTCAGCAATGGGCGCGCAGACGCAACGTGACGGGTCCGGCAGGGAGGAAAGAAGCGCTCGGAAGCAATGGGTGTTCGTGGCGAGGAAACACTTTTCATGCGTCGTCCCAGTCGTCAAAAAGCGTGGTGTGGTCGATCGGCCGTGCAGACGTGGAGACGCACTGCAGTGCTCTCAACTCAGGCCTGCAGCGGCGGCGTCTGTAGAAATGTCGGCTGCCCAGGCGTCGGAGGGACGAGCCGGCCTCAATCTGACCTTCTGGCAGCGAAGGGTCGAAGGTAGTGCTGCAAGCAGGAATGCAAGGCGCAGAGGCAGCAGTGGGGGGCCAGCGGAGGTTTAGAAGCGGAGGAGGTTGGGATGCGAGTCGATGCTAGTGCTCGAATCGGATGGCGCAGAACTGGGAGCAACCAACAGGCCAGTGATAGCGCAGGCGAGGGCGGGTCGGATAGTATCTGCGCGGCCGGGGCCAGCGAGAGGACGAGCTTCTGAGCAGCGCTGCCGGCCCAGTGGCTGCTCGCGAACTGGAGCTCTGAGCGCGGCCGTCAAACCGTCGAGCGAGCAACCAACGCTCTCCTGCTGCTGCGAACAATGGGCGAGCGCCGTCGCCGCAGCAGCGCTCCAAGCGGTCCACCTCCAGCTCTGCTCTGCAGCCAGAAGTTTCGATGCAGAGCACCAGCAGCAGCGCGGCGGCAAGGAGCAGGCGGGCCGATGTAGGCGGACAGCTGGGCGTGGCGTGGGTGTGGACGAGCGAAGCAGATGGGCGACTGACGGGTGACTGGGTGACTGGGCCTGCGACTGGGACCACGCTGGACGAGAGGGCGCCTGGGATGGGATGGGATGGGATGGGATGGAGTGAGAGCTTGGTCACCGCACAAGCCGCTGCGATGCCGTTGCTGGTGCGGCCGGGGGCTCTCTCTCTCTCTCTCGTTCTCCTCCTGACAAAGGCTATCGGTCTCAGGCTGCGTGTGCGGGACGGCGCGAGTGTTGCAAGGGCTGCTCAGCTCACGTACAGCGGCCGCTGTTGGAGCGACGGCAGATGCCAGCCCTTCCGGGCCTCTCGACTGCTGCGCTGGGGGCCTCTGGACGAGTGGATGCAGCTCCCGCTCTGCCTAATCCGGCCAGCCTTCGTCCTGACCTGGCCACGCAGCCCAGCAGCGACGGGGGCGCACGGCCGGGTCGACGGGGATCTATGGCCTGCCACCGGCGCCAAGGGGGGACCAGGGCCTGGTGGGGAATCGAGTGTGGCGGCTGAGAGACGACCCCGAACGAGACAGATTCAGAGTCCCGTGCAAAGCCAGCGAGCAGTCGAGCCGTTGCGTGCTTCTGGGCTGCAGCAAGATTCTGCGGGCAGGGGGCTCGCATGCACTCAAGCGAGGCCAATCGCCGCAACTGGCCTACACCGTCCTGGCTTACCGTTGGAGCAAATGGACAGCCAGCGTGAGCATCATTTAGCGGCTAATCAACCACAGCCACTCGTTGCCGCGAGCAGAGACCCTCACCAAGCAGGGCACACACCACTGGCACGGCTGGCCCAGCCAATTACGGACTGGCCAAGTCTTAGGGCATGGGAAACGGCTATCGTGCCCTCTGCCATGGCTTACTACTCAATCCTCATCTTCACAGATGTCGGACTAGGTCTCTAGCTTCATTACAATCTATGGAAAAAGCACTTTTGTTGGGAACCTGGACTGTTATGACCAGGGGAGGGGGGATGGGGGAGGGTTGCTACTCCAGGAAAGAAAAAGCCCTGAGGTCACCAAAACTGGCCGGCGACCGACCTCGTACATTTTCAGCATGACCGATCGTCTAAACTCTACCGCCAGATCATGTCAATCTTAGATGGAAATGTGGTTGGATCCCGGCAAAAGCCCATGTTCCGAAACGCAGATAAACGATGTCTAGCGATTCTAGGGACCGGGTTTCTCTGAGCGAGAACCAACGTAAAAGAAAAGCAAAAAAGCTTGCCAGGCGCGCGGCAGCAGACTTCCTAGTCTCTCCCTCTTTCGGCCGATTAGGCAGCATTCGGCCTAGCCACAGTCTGGAGGGGGAAGCAGGATTGTATGATAATCAGATGATTGCAGACGAAACCAGGCTGGCCGTTGGTCATGGACGACCGGCACATGAATGGGGGTAAACGAGAGGGAGAGAGAGAAAAAAAAGAAATTACGCTAGCTACCCCAATCGAGTCAATCGGGGCGCCCATTGCGAAATTAAGCAGACTCCATCTTGGGGCAGGTCATTATTCTGGAAAGTAGGTGGACGGCAAGATACCGCAAGGCTTCGCCGCCAGCCAGGCCGGAGAATGCGCGATCGGGCGACTCACGAAAATCGCACCGGCAGGGGCTTGATGTCGCGCGCAGGGTCGAGTCAGGAATGAGCAAAGATTCACCAACGAGCCAGGATAGCTCGTCGGTGATGGCAAGCTTGCTCTCCACTCTCCGTCCTGTACGAGCTACGGAGACTGGTGGCCTTGCTCAAGGGGGCTTGACGCCAATCTTCTTGGCACGCTTATCCGATAAAGCTCCCCAGATTAGTCTAGCCGGGATTGCCTTGCCACGACTTCCGGGCATCTCGAGCTCCATCAACAGGCCATCCAATCAGCGGGCGAAGCGTTCGCGATGTGGAACGTCACAGTCGGCCGACCATCGCCACCTCTAGAGATGTAGCACTACGCCAATCGCCGCTGGAGCGCGAGTCAATTCGCGACGACAATCGACAAGTGTGACTAGAGGAAGGATAGACGAAAACGGGTGCAACAAGCGTGTCAGAACGAGTATGCCTGGCGCCCTGACTACCAGAGTGTCAAAATTTTCCTAGTTCCTATCATGTCAGTAAGACTGGGAGATCATCAACGGCGATCAAAGTTTAGCGTGCCAGGGGTGCCTCAAAACAAAATTGTCCAACACCAATTCCACGCGAACAAGTAGTAGATACCTTGGGAGAACATTGCACAGAAGGGTAGTCTCTACCATCCCAAAAATCTGCTCGATTAATTTTCCGTTCCACTAGCAAGCATTTGCTCTTTGGTTGCCACAAACTCTCACCACGACGACGACGCCGCCAGTTCGGTCAATTAACTCTGCTAGCGGTCATACCTTGAAAAACTAGCCGTTTGGCTTTTGGGTCCATCGTGTGGGCATCCTTCATTCCACGGTAACATCAGCTCAAAGTCACTTGTTCTCGCGAATCCACGGGCGTGGGTGGGCTTGGAAAGCACGCGGCGCGTTTAGAATCACAAAAGGTAGTATTGTCGCGAGAACATGCCTCGTTTTGCCATGTCGAAAGCCAATGCATTTTCATACCATGTTTGCTTTGCTCCATCTTGACGGTTGTCTGGATTTTTACACGACTGTGGAGTTTGCACTGGCCCCGAGGATTACTTGTTGGGGAAATATCTCCGCAAGGAGCTATTGCGGAGATACGTAGGTTGCAAGTCATTCTCATTTGTCTCAACTTCTAGGAGCATACCACATCAGTGTACATGTCTTGTACAACAGGGTGGGACAATGCATTTCTCTCTCAAGCAACACGTCCGTCCAAAGTATGATCCTGCACCTTTGAACGGCTCATCGAGCTGTGGCAGTCAGACATCGCGTGGGCAGCACGTCTCACAGCAATCTTGGTCGGATACACCCTTACTTGGATGCAGCACTGCGTGCATTGGCGCACGTGGAATGCTGGCAAACTACACGAAGAGCCGATTTGCTCAATTCCAAGCAGTTGAAGGCGTGCAGCTGGCAGCATACGAGGTACGGAGTACTTTTTGCTTTGATGCACGACTGAGTCAGAGAACGTCAGAGGGGTCCTGCTCCTGTTGGTTGCTGGGTCGACCAACAGTTGTCGACAGGCTGTCGGAAGGAAGTCTTGGGAAGGCGAGAGGAGAGGAAAGAGAGCTCTCCGGTCCCATCAGGGCAGCTATCAATCTATCTCGTCAAAGCCGGTCACCTGTTTCAAGGTCGAGAACAGTTCATGTCGTCGCGTCTCGTCTCGTCTCGTCTGGTCTGGTCTGGTGTGTAGAGTCGATGGTGCATTGATTGTCGGTGCACATGTGCAGGCGATCGTCGTTCCTGCAGCTGCTCCCTTCCCGCAGCAATGCGATTTTTGCCGAAGCGGGAAGGCCGGTGATTGGCGAGCGCGGCTGCAGCTTCCCGCGGATGCATATGCGTGTGATGCCGCTGCAAGAGGCAGGTCCCGAGCTAAGCCCAAACCAACGGTAGGCCCGCAGCCTGCCGCTGGCCGGGCCTTTGCGGACGAGATCGTCCACCAACATTTTGGCGACAGAAACGTCCTCAAACATGCCTTTACCCAGCCTCAGCGTCTTGAAACATTGTCGCGCGCCCATCGGCCTGCTCAGTCCCCCCTCGGCCACACGTCGCTGAGGCAGCCCTCGCTCGCTGCATCCGGCAATGGATGTCGTCAGTCTGGCGGCGAGTCTGGCCTGGATCCAATCACGACCCGACACGTCAGGTCAGCCCCAATCCAACCGTTATCGGGGCCCCAGACGGAGCTGCCAGGCCACTCAATCCGGCGCTGAGGCCAGCTGCTGCGCCGAGCGTCCACACCAAGATCCTCCTTGCAGGTCATCGTCTAGCAGGTCTAGTAGCACGAACCCCGCAAAACGGGTACACACCCTTCGCCCTCCAGTCCCGCAGGCCCGTACAACGTCGACGTTTCTGTATTGTCTAGCGTTCCAGACTTTGCCGTTGCCGTCTGCTCCCTCCATCGCCCGTTTCGGCCGTGCCAAACACGCGCCCGCTCGTCTTTGTTTGCACGAGGTTCGGCCGACCGTATCCGCTGCAGAGGGCGACTTCGATATAGGTCGAAACTCAAAACAGCGTCGAGTGACGCTGGGTGGGGCGGCCGTCTCATCCGTTCACCGCTGTTCTATATATGGAGCCACACCTCCAGCCACCTGATGAACGCGCTCACAAAGTCGACATGGATGCGTGCTGAGCGGAGGGAGGGGTAGCTCTGTGTACTTTTCGTCGCCATCGGCCTGCCAATCTTCTTCATCGGCCACGCCGGTCTTCATCTGGTGGGGATCGCTGGATGACCGAATTTTCCGGCTGCTCGAGCAATCGCATGATTGCGCGCATCGCGACCCGTCTCAACCCCGGCAAGCAATTTTTTGCCTTCAAGCCTCGTACCTCAGTGCTGGGAGCGACTACACCTGGTGGGCAATAAACTCAATTCCAGAAAGGCAGGTGAGACTCATCAATTTCAGTCAGCACTATCGGGGGCACCCCCCCACTCTTTTGACCGAGGTCGATCCGAGTAGAAGAAAAGGTACGTACCATTGCGACACTGTTCTCCTGAATCAACAGCCTCGTGGCAGGAGGAGGAAAGAAGAACGCAAAACTTGTGGGAAAGGTATGCGAGAAAGCGATGGTTGAGCGATTGCTGCTGCGCCTGCGCTTAGCAGCGCTATGCACGTATGTCATGCTTCTGAACCAACTCAACTAGATCGCATCGGCAATGAGATGTAAGTTGATCGTTTGGGAAGAACAATGCAGCTTGCCGTGAACCAAGTAAAATAGATGGACAGCTTCTGCTCTCCGTCGCTGCTGGTCGCTCTCTACTACCGTGAGACTACATGACCTAAAGCAGGTACAGCGTTTACTTAAGCACTCTATTTCGACCGTCGCTGCCATTGAGAAGACCCATAACTTAGGTAGGACCTTTGCAGTGACGAGTCAAGAGTACTGCGAGGCCTTCGCCCTCGGCTTTGTGAAAGGTATCAGTCCGAAACGGCAGACCAATGTATCCCGTCCACTTTCGTGTCAGAATCGACTGAGCCCAACGAACGGCTGTGCATGCATGCCCATCTTCTACAAGCCCTAAACTGTTTTATTTCATTTTACAACATTTTTCATGAACATTTAGAACTAGTAGAAGGATTATGCTTAAAACTCACGTTGTGGTCAAACACTGGGGTACAGAACCAACGATGCGACCCTTCAGCTCGCTTACACCAACAAGCTTAAATATCCCTTGCTGTTCGACAACCTTCAAGGCCATGCCAACGACCGCACCGGCGACCGCACCATCGACCGCACCACGATATACGTTTCATGCAGCAATCTTCTGGAAGAAATCCGTTAGCCAAGTGTTGGACATGGAAGCCGATGGCTGTGCAAGCCTTCTTCCCTATTCGCTATCTTGAATGCGAAGTTGGATATTCCCGTCGTTCATCTCCATTGGCCCTTCTGATAAGGCTCCCATCTAGGTTTAAAGTCTTACTCGGCGCCGAGCAAACATTGTATTTCCTTTTTAAGCTTGAAGCATGCGCCATGGGTTTCACAGCTTTTATGGTTTTCTGAATGCGTCCATAGCAAGCATTCTCTTTCTAGCAATCGACCCATGTTATATCTGTTTTGCTACACTTTCGGTTCAGCTCCTCGTTGGTCCACTGATATCCCGATATCCTTTTGACAATGTGCTTTGCTATTTTTAAAGATGAATTCTGTAATATCTGCCGCAACTCTGGTATCGGAACGCCCGAGGCTGTTCCTCAGGCATCCAAGAAGACCTCTTTCTTTTCAGCCTTGCTTTGCATTCGAAAGCGCTTTTAGCGATTAAGCGAAGAAGTTGTTTATAGTACAGGATATCGAACTGCGCTTTCTCAGCCGATCTATTTTTTACTTCACCAGCCCAAAGTCTTCCTTGCCCATGGACTCTATCTAACCCCCCGCCAAGCTTTTGGCATATTTTTCCGAAGGCGGCTTGCCGTTCAATTAACAGTGGAGCCTTCCTGCACCACTACCGCAATTGTTTCCGGTCGACTTACAATGGCCCAGAGCCCCAATAACGTGCTCACGCCCTGCAGAACCGCTCTGCCCAAGTTGAAACGTGACCACTGTGCCAGGAGCTCCCGCGTTTCCTCTTCGGCTCCTGTACCCTTCTCAGCTGCTTCGAGACTGGAAGGACCCGTAGATGACGTAGATGCCACGGCCTTGGCCTCGAGGGTGGAGTTGACTGATTTCATCACGGTAAGGGTGTAGGGAATAACGGCAAAGGTGGAGACGCTGGACATGGCGTAGAGTGTGAAAATGACGCGTGCCCCGTATGCTGCAGTGAGACGTACGACTTTGTCAGTATATTTTGAGCTTACGCAGGTACTGTACGTGGTAACTTGGTGAATAGAATTGAAATAGCAATGGGATCCGAGAAACGTATGGCTTCTACTCACATTTAGCAGCCAGATAGCCGAACGCAAGAGTTCCTCCTATAGAAATGAAAGGTATGGTTTTGGTACCAACTAGATACATGGTACGCCATCCTTTTACACGGGCTTCTGGAGATGCATGAAGGAGAGCCGGGCATGCATAAATGCTGGAAGCCACATAGGATCCTATTCGATGAAGGGGTTAGTTGTTTCCCAGCAATCCAGTAAGCAGCAATAACAAATTGTAAACACATGAGATACCTGCAAGGTAGGATGCAGTGGTCATGCCCACAACTTGCGCGACGCGCGTGCCAAGAGGAAGTTGCTGTGCGACAAAGTATGCGCGTTGTGAATCCATTACGTTCTATCTTTCAGTGGTGATCCTATATATCGCTGCAATTACGTGGTGTCAAGGGTTGGAGGCCTGAAGTCAATCCTCGAGGGTTCAGAAGACAGCCTACGTCATTTTCAGTTAGCTTTGTTGCTACTATTGATATTTGTCCGAGCAATCCAATTACAATTGCCGATGTGCTTGGATGAATCGTGATTATTTGTTCTAAATCTACGATACTAGCTGACGATCTTCGGAAGGTAACGAATTGAATGCTGTTAAGATCTGATTAGAAAGACATGGGGCATTGTGAGCTTGCGGTCTCTCCCACGAATCGAGTGCTCAAAAAAGTCGCTTCTTGCTGTAAAATTAAATGATGATCAAATAGGCGACTGAGATGGCACTAACATTAATTACTTAAGGCAATGAATACTTGACAATATTTCGACTCCGCATCTTCAGGCTCTACAAGGATGATAATATGGTGACGCTGGAAAAAGAAATTAAAGCATGATAGGTACTTGTCGATTTTGATAAACAATCAGTTTGGCCTCTGCCAGTTCTATTGTATATATTTGGGAGATGAATCACTTACGCGATATTTCCTCTCCTCCATCAAGTTTCATATGCTGTCAAAGATAAATTGATTTCCATGACAACGTAGTGGTTCTTGGAAGCTGGATCAATAGCTGCTGAAGTCGCAAATGACTATGCTTCCTGGTTTCCCGTCCGTATTAAAACCTGGCGATGAAATAAAAGATAAGTCTCTTGGTAGACAACAGAGAACATGTCCAGAGAAATTTTTGGGATGGAAACAGCCTTTCAAGGAGATACAACCAATATACTGTGTTAGAGGCCAAGGGAATGGTCAAAAATCATGTCAGAATACAGATTTACCAAAACATGAAGGAATCAGAGGCAAAGACATATGAAAAGCAGCCGTCTATAGAGGCACTGGAATAACAAGCCTGAAAGAGACTTGTGCCCACACAAGCAGCCAAACCAACAGGGTATCAGTATATCATCCCCCAAACCCCAGAACTCAGTAAATCGGTCTCGCCTCATCTTCCCACTTCACCGGCCCCTTCCCCCTCCCATTCGCAACAGTCAACTCCGTACTCTCATCCCCTCCTCCCCCCGGACTCTCCACAAACGCCAGACTCCTCCTCCCACTCTCCCTCCTCCCACCACCACCACTCCCCTCCTCAATCGCGCCAACAGCTCCCACCCACTCCCACACCCGACTCACATCGCCATTCCGCGCCTCCCGCACCATCGGCCTCACATTCGCATTCCCCTCCACCTTCGCACGCACCCGCTCCCACACGCGCTTCCGCCGCGCCGCACTGAACTCATCCCTCAACACATCATCGCGCAGCTGCGCCACGCTCAAATACGGCTCCTCGTCGCCGGCGGCGGCATCGCGCGCATACGCAGCCTGCAGCGCGAGCCGGTCGAGCGCGGCGGACGCGAGGCGGCGCGCGAGCCGGTCGTCGGCGCGACCCGTGCGGACGCGCGCGCGGCCGTAGGTCCCCGCGAGCGCGAGGATGAGGAGCGCTAGAAGCGCGCGAAGATGTCGCGCCAGTGCGAGGCGGAGGGATCGTCGGAGGGCGCAGGCGAGGGGGAGGGCGGCGTGCGAGGCGGAGTGGAGGAGGAGTCGGTCGGGTCTGTGACGGCGAATCTGGGTTAGTGCGTTAGATGGGTGTTTGGTGGATTGAGCGAGGAATGGGGCGTTGGGGGATGAGGAGGAGGAGGGGGGTTTGGTGGGTGGGGATTGGTGTGGGGGGAGATGTGGGTGGGTTATAGAAGGAACTCACCCGTCACTGCGGAGGACGACTTCATCCCGACCCATGATTTCTGGTAGTGCACTCCTCCATAGATCCTCGAATTCTTCTTGGTTCATTGCCTTCTTCTTCATGCTGCTTACCTCTGCCTTGAGCTGTGTTGCATCTAGTTCGGGACTGTTTGCGGGCTTGCCGGTCGTCTCGTCTACAAGATCGCCGCACTCGAATTTGGCGTTTCGCTCCCTCAGTTCCTGAACAGCCTTGTCCACGACGAGTTGTACTCGTTTAGCTTTCTCTCCATCCGGCTCGCAGCTGGGTGGTAATGGTACTAAGCCGCCCAGAGAAAGCGGATGTGGTTGGAGAATGAAATCAGTCTCACACGTTGTTGCCAGGTCTTGTGAACAATATGCATGCGGCGGACAAGGTTCACACTGCGGCTGTAAATAGGAAGCCCAGTCCGGAATATCGATACCGCGAATTTCAGTAGATGAAGGCCGACCGATACCGCAGTAGCCCACTTCAATCTTTTCTTGACGCCATACAAAGGCGAAACCGAGAATGGCGGAGAGCGACACTAAGGATGTTGCGAGCTTCAGAGCCGAGGATGATGCTTGAGTGGAGCGCGGACGTCGTCGAGCGGGCAGAACATCTTTGTTGTCATTGTTGGCTCGCGCAACAGCGAGATCTTGCTGTTCGTCGGGAGTGAACTCTTCGCCGGTTGAAGGCTCATCCATCTCCTCACGTTTAATGCGAGCAACTGGTAACTCGACTGTTCTTGAAGAAGAACCAACGACAGTTTGGTCGCTAGAGCTAGCAGGCACGACTTCAGAACGACGCATTGGTTTGCTCTTCCTGCGGACTTCTTTTGTTTCTCCAGAAGGTAACGTTTTGCGCCTTCTCTCACCACTCGCAGCGCGAGGTTCGGGCTCAGCTGGCGAGCTTCCACTCTGAAATGGATTGTCCTGGGTGAACGGGCTGTCATCAGTCTCTGTCTTGTGCCGAATTTCTGGCTCTGAATGTTCTTGCTTGATGGCAGGTGAAATGCTTTTTCGTGCTCGTTTTGGCGGGGCTAGCTTCTCTTGTGCCATATCTACACCCGAGTCATCATCAACAGGCTTTGCTTGTTTTTTGGACGTTCGTCGAGCAGGTCTTCCTGGTGTCCTTCCAGCGCTCGAGCGCGACACAGGCTCTTCGTCAGTCGAGCCATCCAGAGTGACAGGCGTCGTTCTCCGGCGACTTCCTCTTCGTGGTGTATCTGGAACTGGAGGTGGTCCCATACGTTTGCTATCCTCTTCTTCATCTATTGTGCTTGCCTGGCTCGATGGGACATCTTCGATGCCTTTTGAGGATCGCTTGACACGTGAATGCTCTCTCAGCAACTTGCGAGCTTGTGGTACCAGATTTTGGTTGAAAAGTTCAATCAGCTGAGACTTTTTGGCGGAAGAGGGATAATCAACGTTGTGCTCAACGAGAATTGATCGGAGGCGAGGGACTGTGAGCGAAGCTGGGTCGAAATCAGGCGCAAGATAATCCAAGTTATCGTCAGCCATGATGTAACATGGAATATTAGATGACAGTGAGTTCAGCAGAGGCGGAAAAAAATAGAGGAAAATTAGAAAACCGAGATCAGACTTGAGCCACAAACAAAGTGCTCTAAAAGTCTTTAGGCTGTTAGTAGAGAGCGACGATAGTGAACAGAGAGGGTGCAGAGTCGATGGTAAGAGAGTTGACGGAGGCAAAGCAGGTAAACAGACGTGAGCTGACTGGGATACCCCACCAACTGCCGAACTTCTTCCGTAAACAAGGAATGCTAAGCGAGATATGCACATTCGACTGACATTAACCTCTATTGACGACAACGACTATCCACCCCCAAGAGCCCATTTCATTATCGCCAAAGTCATTGTCAAAATGGTGAGTACTTCGTTCGATTTCATGGCGGAACCTGGACTTGACTCGATTGCGACAACTGGCACGGAACGGCCATCTCAGTCGACCGTTCATACTTGAGACACGAATACAAAAGAGTATTAGAATTTCTGGTTGAACATCTTGCTGAGAGGCTGTCCGGTCTGGATCCATCTCTGGAGTCACCTGATAGAGGAGAAAGCATATTAGCCTTCTTGGATCGCTCAAAACCCACGGCTTCAAGGCTTTTATTCGATCCTTCATCCTGTTATTCATGTCCTCGATCACAAAGCTGATGCAACTACCTTTTACTAGGTAAATATACCAAAAACGCGCAGAACATACTGCAAGGGCAAGGATTGCAAGAAGCATACTCGTACGTTCCCCAACACCGCTCTCAGTCGCCTTTGAATCCCTAGCTTACACTTTTGGTGTCACTCAGAACACAAAGTCACCCAGTACAAAGCCGGCAAAGCCTCGCTCTTCGCGCAAGGTAAACGCCGTTATGATCGCAAGCAGTCAGGTTACGGAGGTCAGACGAAACCAGTCTTCCACAAGAAAGCAAAGACGACCAAGAAGGTGGTGCTGCGTCTCGAATGCACTTCATGCAAGACAAAGGCACAGCTAGCTTTGAAGCGGTGCAAGCACTTTGAGTTGGGGTATGTGATTCTTCTGTTTGCATGTACTGGAAGGTGTCACCTTTGCTAACCATTTGATAATTTAGTGGTGACAAGAAGACAAAGGGTGCTGCTTTGGTCTTTTAGAGGACTACAATGGAAGAGTGTATCGACGTGGCGCATTGCATGGGAGGCATTTGCTTTGGCTTTCACCAAGGACATGGATCCTGAGTGAAGCCTGGAGTTGGGCAATTTGTATTCATGACAACGAATTGATACATTCATCAATCTGTGTACCTTCAAAGTTCCAGTAATCATTGTTAGTATGTGAATACCCGGAATTGTTGGGCATGCAAAACGAATCAATACGGCACTCATGAATCGAACACGTGAAATTTTTGACTGAATGAGCTACCTGGATCTTCTCTTGGCCATAGTGAAAGTGGTCATGAAGGAAAAGACTTCGCCACAACGCCATTCGTCATGAGTCCCGTAAATCGTAGTCCTCGCCAATTCTCACTCCCGGTTTCCACCAAGAAAACAGCTTCCCAAACTTAGAACCGTAAAAAAAGAGAGCGCTACACCTTTGATAGTGGAAAGAAACCCGAACCAGTGAAGAATATGTCCACCAATCACCCGCTATCATACAGCGATTCTGCGCCTATATTCCGAACAGACAACCCAGAGTTCGTCGCCCACATCAACACCAACAAGCAACAGAATGACAAGATTAATCACGTAAGGACAGCTTGAAGCAAAGCCGGACAAGGATTGATAGGTTGAATGGATAGAGAAAAGCGTCAATGTGAAGGGACAGAAAAAGGTCTCGGCCCTACTTGTTCGAGGATGCAACGCAAGAACTATGCAGGCGCCATCTCGAAATCGAGGCCCTGTTTTATATTTTGGAGCTCCGTGAGTTGAGACGTCACTTGCGAAAGAATCTCCGTCATCGGACATGCTTGCTGGAGCATGCCCTGGCGGAACGGTCGGACAAGATTGCGGAGGGTGAGTGTTGTAATGCATGTCTGGGACAAGATGTTAATCCATATTCCGATATGTGGTACTAAGGGCATAAATAGAGAATATGGGACTTACTTCGATTCGACTGATCTGATGCTCCACAAAATTTATCAGGAATCGATCCGTGATCTCGCCGCCACGATTCTTCATTCTCTCCAGCAACGCCGTCTCCGGTGCCTTGAGCTGTGTGCTGCCTGTGCACTCCAAAGTACTGCACAGCATCTCGAGTCGTAAGCTCACGTTCCAGAGATCCCACACACTCTGCGTATCGAACGTCAGCCTGCTGTCCCGCGTCTTTGTGCCAGCAGCAGCAGCGGCGTTCTGATTCGCTGCAGCAGCCTCTGCATCGGCGCGTTGTTGCTGAATCACCAGACGCGAGGCCAGTGAATGAGGATACATCAGATATATATATTCTGGATTCTCAAGGCCCTTGAGTCGTCGCTCGCCCAGGTCCTTGACTTCGAAGCCTTGGCTTGATAATGATCGTAGTTCGCGGCGAATAGCGTGAGACATCATGTCTTCGCTGATTGTTTCTTCAGAGCCGCTGGAGCCTTTGCGATCTGACTCTATGTGTGTTTCGAGCAGGCTCTGGATCTCGCCGATGAAATCGGACGATACAGTAATCTGACCACCATCTGCAACCGAAGAAATACGCGATGCGCGATTGACCATGGGACCAAAGTAGTCCATACGTTTCGTGACGGGATCAACTTCGCACACGGGCTGTCCCCAGTGAACACCCATGCGCACCGATAGACCACGGAAGACAACGTTGCCATCAGCGTCAAGGACCTCTTGACCATTAACGCTATTAAGGATTTCTTGCGGCCATTGAACTTCTAGCAATTGGCTCTGAATAGTGAAGCACCACAAGAGGGCTGACGTCACGGTTGGAAAGGCAACCATAAAGGCATCACCTTCGGTCTTGACTTCGTAGCCACCTATGATCCTCAAATGTCGTCGCATCGTTTCATTGTGCAGCTTGATTGCAGATCTCATGGCAATCGGATACGTTTCCCACAACAGAGTCGAGTTCTTGATATCCGTAAATACCAAACTAATTTCACCCGTCGGTGCTTCGACTTCTTGATCCAAACGCGCCAGTTTGGAGTCGGCAACGACGTCTCGACCTCGTTTGCCTCGCCGACCACCGCCAAAGTACTCATCAATGTACCCAGACGGGCCCATGGACATGCTGTGACTGCGATGTCGGAGGCGCTCTTTACGTTTGATGTCACTCACACCGAGCATCATCACCATGATCTTGCTTGTAGCGCCAAAGGCAATTGCCAAGTCGCGCAATTTTTGCGCGGCCCGCATGAGATCGCCCCGTTCTTGTCGAGCGACATCGACAATGAAGTCAGGAGTAAGATAATCCCAAAGTTCTCTCGACCCAATGACGATCATCTCGTCAGTGTCTTTGATGGTGATTTGGGTAATGTTTGGTGCGGCTATCACACATGGTGTGAGATTGATATGGCCAAAAGCACGTGAGACGTCCAGCACATCATTCAATTTGCCATGACGAGACACGTATCCTCCTGCTTCACGAATCCTCTCCCTTTCTGCAGGCTCTGCTGGATCATGCTTGCGTGTGATGACCTTGTGTCCACCTTCGGAATGGATCAGGATGGCTTGAGCGTCACCCACATTGGAGACGAATAATTCCATTCCGTGCAGGTAAAGTACTGTTGCAACACTTCCCGAACGGAGATCCTCTTCTCCAAGGTGTGAAGCTACGATTGAGCCTCGATGCAAGACTGAGGATGCGGGATTTTCCCTTGCATCATTTGACTGAGTAGCTACAAGAGCCAGGTCCTTGTTCAATGCCAAATAAGTTCGGCGTAGAGCGTCAGCTGGTGTCTCGTCTGCTATGAGACTCTTGAGCTCTTTGGCAAATCGATATTGGAAGTTTTCGTGCAAGAATTTTGCAACTTTGGATCCTCCACTGGACAAAACCTGACCATCAAACATGCCTACGAGTGTTTCGTCGTCGTGACCCTGATATCGAGGAAAGACGAGATCTAGTGTTGATAGATGCTCGTTGCGACCCAGTGTGTCAGCCATGCCGTATGCCATGTTTCCAAGTATAGAACCGGAGGTCCGAACTCTTCGATCATCTGTTTGATCCGGTACAGATGGTATCATGAGTGTCACGTCCATCAATCCAAGAATTCGTAGGCTGTTTAGAGACGTAAAGTCTGTGAGGTCTCGTGTCTCACCGCCATTGATTCGACTGGCGTAGGAGCCACTCGGCTTTATTTCCAATCGTTTGTTACCAGATAAGTTGAGATACCGAAGATTGGGGTTCCAATTCCAATTCCAGTCATAAGGCCAGTTGGAAACATTATACTTTAGTGCGTTACTACCAACATCAAGTATCGCAAGCTTCGTGACCTTGGCGAGCTCTGCAGGGAGAGTCTGAAATTTATTGCTGTTGATATGAATCACCTTTAGCGATGCAACTTCTTCCAGATCTTCGGCAGGTAAGCAAGTCAAATCATTTCCCGAAAGGTACAGCTCGGTAAGATGTTGCCATCTTCGAATTGTTCGTGGAGGTATATCATAAAGCTCATTATATGATAGGTTAAGAATGCGGAGCTCTGGAAGCAGCGCCAACTCATCAAAACAGTCATCTGACAGACGATTGTCAGCAAGAAATAAATGTCGTAAACATCCAGCAAACGTCGTCACTAGTCTATTTGACATGGAAGAGTCCTTTCGAGACATGGGAGTAATCGAGCCTTCGGTTGCAGCTCTGGAGATTGCCGAAGGTTTCCGGCTATTTTGTGCGAACGATGATGTAAAGGAGCCTTTCCTGGATTCAATTGATCGAGGAGAGCTAGTAACGCTGAGCATGCCTGAAGCTTGGCTTGGCCTTCGTTCAGCAAAACCTTCTAATCGTCCTAGCTCCTCTGAACTTCCCTTGGAGTTCAAACTCGGCGTCGTAGTTGGCGTCGCATTTTGCTCAATTTGAATCGGCGCTGCACTTGGTTTTGGAAAAGCATCTAGGACGTTAGAAGACGCATTGAGCGTCTCTAGACGTTTGGCATGCCATATCTGAGAAGGAAGTCGGTTCAGATTATTCTCTCTGAGATCCAGGTATCGAAGTTCTGAGAGCAATCCAATTTCTGCTGGAAGGCTGCTGAGATTATTTCTTGCGACGCTGAGATATTCGAGTTTGGACAATTTTCCAAAATGTGCAGAAAGCGAGACAAAGTGGTTTTTATCAAGCACAAGCTTCATCAGACCGGGTATCTTTAGGAACAGGTCATCAGGTAATTGGGTCAGTTGGGCTGAAGCAAGATTCAAGACCGAAAGTGACGGTACTGTGGCAGTCATGCCGAATCTAGTGACTGGATTGTGGTCGAGTATGAGCATTCGGATACTAGAAAATGATCCGACAAAGGCAGAAATCGAGTTGTGGCCAACCATGGCGACTTCAAGGCGTGGAAGCTGTGACAGCACGTCAATGTTGTCGAGGGCATTGAAGCGGACATCAATCTCCTTCAGGTTCGTCAAAGCATTAATGGAAGCTGGAAAGGAACCGTGCAGCTTATTATTGGTAGCCCAGAGACGTTCTAAACATAGCAGCTGGCCAATATTGGGTAGAGTGCTGATGGAGTTGAAGCTGACATCCAAATCGACAAGTGTTTTCACATCACCGAGGAATTCTGGGAATTCACTGAGCGAATTCGATGAGATATTCAAGCTTCGCAAGGCCTTGTACTGCCCAAAGTATTTGGGCAACTTGGTGAGCTTATTATTTGCGAGCCTGAGGCTGACCAAGCTTTGCAGTTTCCATAGGTCGGCATGCTCAAGCTGCTCCAGGCGGTTGTTTGATACATCTAGCATGGTCAGTCGGCTGGCCAGACTCAAGCTTGGAGGCAGCTTCCAAGTCTCATTGCCAGTATATTTGATTTCGCGGAGGTTGGTACAACCTTGGATGAAGTCTTTTGGCACGTCAAGAGACAGGTTCCGTGAGAGATTGAGCGAGACGATTTCTGTTGCTTTTTGATAAAGTGTAATGGGTATCGTAATCAGATTACGCCCTTGCAAATCGATGTGACTAAACTTTTGCATTCTGCTGAAGCCAGGGTCCTTGTCTAAGCTAGTATAGCCGCTCATCTTCGATGGCATGAAGGTGAAACGGCAAAGATAGCTGTTGTCTTCACCTCCTACCGTGTCCAGCCGATCAGTTTCCGTATAACCGGCTTGCAAAAGAAGCTTCTTCTGAATGACCAAAGGCCGTTCTGAAGGCTCCAGTTGACGTGATGTGTCATGCTTGCGTAGCACAATGAGGTGATTATCAAGCTCCTCAGAGAGGATAGTCTTCCGACCCATCATTTGTATGATTTCGATGACAGTGGTATTCAAACCAACATGTAATGTTGCAAAGGTCGAATCTGTCCTAAAGATCCGAAAATGATACGGAGGGCCATAGCTTTCATCGGCTTGAGGAAGGCCAGTCTCATCATCGATTTCGCGTAACTTATCAACATTCTCGTCTCGAGCTCTTTTGACAGCCCAACTATCAGGAGCATCCCAAGCAGCTGTACCACCATCTGCATCCTTGCTCTGAGCCTGTGGGTCTTCACTTGTAGCACCGACATAAATGTCATTCGCTGGCGGTGTCAATGGTTGTGCTTTCTTATCGATAATGCCTTCCATGTGCGTCAGGTCGGTGTCAAGTTGCCAGAGAGAAGACTGCTCTGGTGGTTGAGTCGGGCCATTGACGTCTCTGGAGGGATCTACGGTCCGTTTTGAACTGATGAATGGTAATCTAGGGCCGGCGTGTTTAATGCTCGTACCGCTTACGCTTCCTTGCGCTTCTCGAGATGCTCCTTCAGCCACGCTGCCTTTATTTTTTCTGACGTCTTTGGCTGCAAGGTCAAGCTTGCTCCCGCCACGTCCATTCTGCTGCAGAGAGGTAGACGAAAGGCCAAGATCTCGAAGGTTGTCCAATTCAGTGCGACCTTCATTTTTATGCCGCCGAGTGATTCGATCGACCAGTGATCGCTTCTCTTTGGCTCCTTCTTTATCTTTATGACTTGGTGACCTGTGCCCCTCTCGACTTTTAATACTATTCATACTGGGCGTCGGGCTCGACGGACGCGCAGCAGTGTTGACCTTTGACACGAGACCGGACTGGATTGGCGGAAACAAGCTTATCTCATTTCGGCGATTGTTGCTGAACGAATCTTCTCTGCTAGCGAACGGTCGAAGAGGGTATCCTGGACCCGGATCCGAAGTTTTGGCCTCCTCTTTACTCCTTGTATGTCTGTGACCAGGTAGATGAAGTCGATGCGGATGCGGGATGTGGTTGGAGTGGGAAATCTTTGGCGCTTTTGGAATGTCGGGTAACGCCTTCTCTGCGTTTGTCTTTCCAGGAAGGTCCTGATAGATGATTAGTTATAAGTCACTTCCTTGATAAATGATGGCAACCGCAACAACAAAGCAATCGCGAGTATATATAACGAACATCGCCCTAGATAAATTCAAGGCGACTTTCGTTTCACAGCATGTAAACAAGCCAAAAACAGCAGAACAAAGCATCCCGGGACCAACAATAGGAGACTCAGCTCACATTAATATCTTGATACACCCAAGGCGTCACCTCGCTTGAGGCCATGGGTGTTCGGGGACGAGAGCTGCCAGGAGAAGCGGGCCTACTGCTGCCCGTACTATCAATTGTATTATTGGTGGAATTGTTACGATTACGATTCTTGATTTGCTCGGCGGGATTAAAGGAAGGTTGGTAGGAGTCGGAGTTGTGTTGAGCATCATTAAAGTCATCGCCGAAAAAACCTTGCAGCTTCTTATGAAGTCCTCTACCCAAACTGGATTTCGATCCACTGCTGCTAACGGTGGTGTTACTCGCTACCGACGGTCGACGATCATCGCCTGGAAAGCCCATATCTGTCTGGCCGGTCCCAGGTCGAAATCCAGGCGATAGCTGGGGAATGCTTTCTTGCGAATCATTGTAGAAGCTTCCAAAGACGCTTGAGGTCATTGGATAACCGCTGGTACTGTTATTGTTTGTCCAAGGAGGAACTGGAGATGAGGCGCTGGGTGGAACGCGTGATATGGCGGGGACACTGGGTGAAGTATCAACAATACCAATATCTCTCCGATATGGGCCAAAATCGGCAGCTCTTGGACTCTCCCATGGTGCAATATTCTGGTTATTTCGTGGTAGAGGTTTCGGCTGATTTGAAGTTGGAGCGGGGAAGGTCGATCCAGGTGAAAGATCAAAATCTTTCTCAATGCTGCGACATCTTGGTCAGTCTAGAGTGCGTCATTGTTCAAAAACATGGCCAAAGAGGGTTTCTGGTATCCAAAGCCACAAAGCCAGCCTTGAGCGGGTCCACGTCTCAGGCATGGGCCAGGGATTGGTGGAGAGGTGTATATGGGACAACAAAGAATGATCACTCACTTGCGATCTCTGTTCTTGTCTGTCTTTACGGCAACAGGCGTACCGCGTCTTGAATGAGCCAAGGACCTGATGGTCTCCTCCGAACGCCAGCTATCTGCGCCAGAGCTGGCATTCGATCCATTTCGGCCACCATCCTGATTCCTCGTCATGGTCGCGCTAACCGAGCGCCTGCAGATAGGCGAGCAAAGTGGTGCGGATCCCCGTCGGCCAGATCAGGTCGGCTAAGGCGCAGCGTGTGGATGGGTGCTACAGAGGCGTCGCGGTTGGCGGCCTAGGCGTGGGCGGATGAGGCATTGCTGCGCTCAGTCGGGCATGGAGAGATGGACAAGAGACAACAGTCGGATCAGAACGGCAAGAGGAAGTCAGTCCGGAGAAGAGTGTATCGCGGCGGAGGCGGTTCGTCCACAGGCTGGATGGTGGAGGTCGTGACGAACAGCGGGATGGGCCAGCCGAGCTTCCAGACCCCGGTAACCAAGCGTCGGCCTTGCCCTTATTAATCCACTCTGTCGCCAATTTTTGCCAATATTCGTCTTGTCAGATTAAGTTGCTGCGATCGCATCATCCACGGCTAAGCATTGCAGAGCATGCAAATGCGCGCAACTGACGACTGGCACAGCGCCTTTCATCCGATCCTGGCCCATCCTGATGCGGAGGGGTCAACTGTACTCGGGCTTTGTTGTTGCAGCGCCCAAGTGTAACAAGTTTTCCTTCAACACTGCAGCTCAAACATGAGACGTCTGCGGCTCTCATTTGTTTACACACTTGGCATACGGCGTAGTACACAACTCCGATGTACACGTAAATCTACTCGGAGATTCTACTCCAGACTGTGCTCGGGGAAGCATTGAGTAAGTTTGAGAAGTTATAGCATCAAGCGGGTCTGTTTTCAGCGCTGCATTGATTGCCCTGATTGGCACATGCGAATGAACATTGCATAAGGCAAGGACTTGCCAGCTCTGTTAATCGGTGGGCGTCTACTGGTGCATAAGGTACCTATCTGGGTAATGATGGAGATATCTCACGTAGCGGCGTCACTTTTATCTCGGACATGGCCTTGCTGGGTCTGCTCCGTTCCTACCAGTATGGACGGACGAGCTCTTTTTAATCAAGAGTTGGGCTAGCTTGCCGAGACGAGGTGTGCACCTAGGCCGGATGTGGTGAGTCGAGGGGCTTGCGCTGACTCACTGGGATAGGCTATGCACCGCGATGACTGCTGCAGCTCTTTAGCCGTCGATGCTTGAGCATCCATTCAACATTCCACATTTTCGCTAGCTTCCATATACCCGCACATATTTCATGCACATCACGAATCTCAATTGCATCGGGCGACCCAGACTGGCCATTAACCAATCCATCCGCGACCATGGCTGGGCAATTGAGTGCTCAGGAACAAATTGCCTTAATCACAAGCAATTTGCAAGAAGTCCTCAACCCCGAAATAATAGAAGATGTTATTATCAAACAAAATCGGCCACTGGTCATTTATTGGGGTGCGCAACTGTTTTCACCAATACATTTCAATCTATAAACCAGAGTCTAATAGCGCCAAGGTACCGCCACCACCGGACGGCCTCATTGTGGATACTTTGTGCCTATGCTGAAAGTTGCCGAATTTCTCAAAGCGGGATGTACAGTCAAGATATTTCTCGCCGACATTCATGGCTTCCTAGACAACCTAAAAGCACCCATGGAACTCGTAAACTACCGCTGCGAATACTACAAATACGTGATTACCGAACTACTCAAAGCGGTCAATGTCCCCATAGACAGACTCATTATTGTCAAGGGCAGCGATCACGAGTTGACGCCCAAATTCAGCATGGACTTGTTGAGGGCAAGTGCTCTTTTTGGGATTCATGATCTTCAAAGAGCTGGTGCCGAGGTCGTGAAGCAAGTCGAGAATCCTCTCTTGAGTGGGCTCATCTACCCACTCATGCAAGCGCTGGACGAAGAGTATCTGCAAGTGGATGCGCAGTTCGGCGGCGTAGATCAGAGGAAGATCTTTACACTGGCAAAAGAGGTCCTGCCAAGACTTGGATACAAGGAAAGGGCACATTTGATGAATCCAATGGTGCCGGGCCTTGCTGGCGGAAAGATGTCTGCTTCAGACCCAGACTCCAAGATTGATTTGTTGGATACGGAGGATACTATTAGGAAAAAGCTCAAGAAGGCCTTTGCAGAACCGAAGAATGTGGAGGGGAATGGGCTGATTTCTTTTGTTGAATTCGTCTTATTACCGGCTAGTGTATTACGACATGGAGCGCCAAAGTTCATTGTGGAACGGAGAGAGGGCGAGCCTTTGGTGTATACTGACATCCAGAAGCTACACGCCGACTACGAAGCAGATATCGTAGGTCCCCCCTTGAAGCTCAAAGCGGAAACAAAACTAACAGAAATGACAGCTGACTCCTCAGCTACTAAAACCCGCTGTCACTGCTACTCTTTGGCCTCTCCTAAAGTCAATCCAAGAAGCATTCCAGGCGTCTCCTGAATGGCAGGAGATTGAAAAGAAAGCTTATCCTCCTCCTCCATCTGAAGACAAGAAAAAGAAGAAAGTCAAAGATAAGGGTACTATGTTTCCAGGAGCGAAGAAAAACATTGTCGCTAGGCCCGACGGTCATGTCGAAGGCGAAAACAAGGAAAAGGTCGATGTTGGTGCAAATGTGCAAGAAGCAATGGTAAAATTAGACATTGACGGTGAGAAAACTGTATCATAGGTCTTGTTGTTTTTTGGGTGAGCTGAAAAGCATTTATGGGCGCATGAAACCTGGGACGTTCTCCAAGCATTTCTGCTGCATGATGTTCCAAAGCGAAAACGGATAGAGTTTACAAAGCACTTCTCCAAAATATTTTGAATATACCCACCAATACAGAATTCCAGAATCTCACTACACAATAAGTGCAAATCATTTATGCAAAGGCATCTTCACATGCAGCCCGTAGACGGATCAACTTACCTCTTTGCTTCACGCAACCTAAACCTTGACGCAAGGACCATTCATTACGTTGATGGATGGTCATCAGAGCCGCAAATAACCATGTCTAGGGTCACTCGGACCGGTGGAGCCTCAACCGAGGCAAAGACTTACCTTAGTGAAGCCAGCCCAGCTCTAGAACCGAGCTCGGAAACACTTCCGAGTGTTGGTTCGCTCATGATGTAGCTTGCCTCCAAATACATTTCCAGTATTTATCTCGCGTGCTTTTCCTGCCTTTTCACTGTACAATGGACTGATAGACCTGAGGTTTCCCCAGCATTTAAATCCTGCTGCTTTCCCCATCAATTCTTCTTAACCATATCTACAAGTCACTGTAGTCTACAATGTCCTCAACCTCCTCGACCTCTACAATACCCAAGCCCAAAATTCCCTCAGCCGAGGAATTGAAGGACGATGTCGTGGATGCCACAAAAAATGCAGGTTCCAGCAGTATACGCAACTTCATAGCCGGTGGTGTTGGCGGTGTTTGTGCTGTATTAGTAGGGCATCCATTTGATCTTGTCAAAGTAAGGTTGCAAACTGCAGAGAAAGGAGTTTACAATGGAGCCATGGATGTAGCAAGAAAGACAATTGCGAGAGAAGGTCTGGCACGAGTACGTTGAGTTCTACACCCCTGACAAGCACTCTGGCGAAAATATTCCAAACCTAAACAATCATAGGGACTTTATGCTGGTGTCTCTGCGCCGCTGGTAGGCGTTACGCCAATGTGTAAGTTCGTTTTCCCTTTACCTGTTGACATTACTGACGTGTACAAGTTGCTGTTAGCTTTTGGGTACGTGGGCATTACACAGACAACATTAATGTTTGAAACTTACAGGTCCTAGGGTTACGGCGTTGGCAAAAACCTAGTAAAGTCCTTTTCCGAAGTCAAGGATGAACAGTACAGCATTGGCCAAGTTTCGTTTGCAGGCTTCTTCTCCGCTATACCAATGACTATCATCACGGCCCCATTTGAACGCGTCAAAGTTTTACTACAAATCCAAGGCCAGAAAGAATTGGCGCCTGGCGAGAAGCCAAAATACTCAGGAGGTCTGGACGTGGTACGACAGCTATATAAGGAGGGCGGCATTAGAAGTGTGTGGAGAGGTAGTGCAATGACTTTGGCGCGTGATGGGCCCGGCTCTGCAGCATACTTTGCTACCTACGAGATCATCAAAAAGAGATTGACACCAAAAGATGAAAATGGGAAGCCCGGACAGTTAAGCCTTACAGCCGTCATGGTCGCAGGAGGTGCTGCTGGTGTGGCTATGTGGATACCTGTCTTCCCCGTAGACACGGTGAAGAGCAGATTACAAAGTGCAGAAGGATCGCCAACAATCGGGGGCACGATTAGAGAATTGTACGGCAAAGGAGGTCTAAAGGCTTTCTTCCCTGGCCTAGGTCCGGCTTTGGCGAGAGCCGTGCCAGCTAATGCTGCGACGTTCCTGGGTGTAGAGCTGGCACAGAAGGCAATGACAAAAGCTTTTGGATGAATGACAGACTGCATAGGCGTCTGCATATTCTCGAGGAGCAAGGAGATATGTGCTGATTGCGTTATGTTGCCAGGCTGATGCCAGAGGTGGACTGGGCAGGTGCGCCTACACCAAGTATACCACCTGTGAACACTATATCCCTCGACAAAAGCAGCCATTTGGTCATCATTCCCTATGATGAGTCGAGAGTCTCAACCCTGATTACTCTACATCAAACTCATCATCCTCAGCTTTTTATCCATTCAACTACCTATCTACTGGTTCCTAGATGAAACGCCGGTCTAGGACCAACAAGACGGGGTCACGGAAGAAGTTCAAAAAAGCTCGTCTGAAAAAGATCATAGAGATAATCTTAATGGAACTCTTACAATACGTCAAGATCGACTTTCTTATTCTTCTTGCTCTGTCTTGCCCTCCTCTCGCTGTCTTACTTGTTTGGGGCCTTCACTGGCGACTCGTCATAAACCTATGTCTTTGCCTCTTGGTTTTTCCTTTTCCTCAGGTGAATGCGATATACGCTCTTTCTCAAAAGGGCGTTCTAACCAAGAACCGGCATCGGCGACGGAATGCAGACAGGGTGGCGTTGGAAGAGCGGGCCGCTGCTGCCGTAAAAGACATCTTCTGTAAGGAATCCAAGAGTGAACCGACTTCAGACGTTGCTGCCGAATCGGATCATCCTAAAGCAGCTTCTTGACGAGAAACCTTCGCAACCGTAGCTCCCCATTGATACGACAAATCCCTCCTACTTCCAAGACTGCTTGTCCTTTTCATTTTCCAGCCATCGTCGTGCACTATTGCTTTCGCTCAAATTACCCATGGTTTGGAAACACCTCGTTACGAGCTCCTATCACTACCTCCCGGTAAGCTCGATTCGCTTCGTTACCTAATGCTCTAGATCACGGTCCGTTCATAGCCAAGGTGCTCTTGAATGCATCGTGATTCACTTGCAAGGAGCATAGACTGCAAGCTGATGCGATAGGCAGCAACAAAGTCATGTCGCCATTACCGAGGCGTGCCGGGCCGCACGTAGAGCTCCCATTATACGATTACAAAGTTGCAATGCGAGTCGAACCATATCTAGCCTGGGTCTCTATCCGTGCCCTCGATTCTATCTACAACGACACTTTCGAAGAGACAAAGCGTAGCTTTACGATCGCTTTTAGTTTCGATCCAACAATCATGGGACCTTCAAATGTGCAAGGACCAGATTTTTGTCATCCATCTCAAACGTTTCAGTCGCCTGTGATCCAGCGATTCTGGGAAGCGCTCACGTGGAGATTGTGCCAACGTTTTGCTTACCTTATGGGCAAGATTTCCAAATACGATCAAGGCTTAAGGAAGTTTTTCGAGCACGGCGAGATGGAGGGTGTTGACAGTGGAGAGATGCTCTTCAGCTTCCTCCAGCAAGCGATTTTGATGAGACACTACCAGCCTGGTGGAATTGAACCTGCAGTCGAAGAAATAGCCAAAGAAGTTGCGCCAATCAGACAACAGGGGGCAATGGGCCTTTGGAGACAGCGGCAAGCATTGAGAGAACAGTCCATCAGAAACGCTCAGAGGCTGGAAGAGCTGCAGAGAGAACTACAAAGGTCTTTAGATGGGGCGCCTTGTATGATATCAATTTCATACTGCTTGTTTGTGCTACGTTAACACCGCCACCTATTAGGGCCTTCTGACGAGAGCTGGAATCCCGGAAAGCGGTCTTAGCTATAGTCTATCATCATTGTCATGAAGCTACAAACAGGATCCATTCATAGCACATCATTCACAGAGCACCATTCATAGACTAGCCTCATGAATAATCAGAGACCGATCCACACCGACATTATATTTAGAGCGAGCTAAAGTGTGTGCATCTACATCATTGCCCACGACACCCAAATCCAGCCTCCTACCCCAGTCCAACCCACAATCAACACCAGCAATCCCAGCAAACAACCCGTGCTCACCCTTCCTCCTGCATCTCTGAATCCTTCGTCACCATACCCTGGCAGTGTTCCCAAATCTTTCCGCGGTAAACCCACCAATGTCCATACCACTGCCGCCGCTATCGCCAGCACAATCACGCTCAAGACCGCGCCCGATATTCGCCGGACCCCCCACCCGGTCACAAACTCCAGTCTCGCCGGTTCCCATTGCTCTCCGCTCCCTACCTGTTCACAATCTTCGTCCGGTAGCGGCCAATTTGACTCGCGACGCTGTTGAGGTGGTGGTGGTGGTGGTGGAGGCCGATGCGGCTCAAAGGGCTCATACGAGGAAGCCGAAGAAGACCGATGATGGAAGGAGATGGAGTCAGCTGATGGCGTTGCGACGTTACGGGCCCAATGGACCCAGCTGTACCGAGCGGCTCCGAGAGAAGGAGAGCGCAGGTGTCGGAGGAAGTGGACTTCGGTGAAAGGGTCGGTAGGATGGGAGGGCCGGAGGCGTGGGACATGGCGGTCGCTATCAATTTCAGTAGGTGTGGAACCGTACGTCGAGCCAAGCCGTCTATGGTGAGGATTGCTGCTATCCTCGCCAGAAGAGACGGCATCGCCCGCGACTACGGCTACACGCGTGAGCACGCGAGCGGAGAGAAAGCGCCACGGCCCTGCGAACTTTGCATATTCGTTTCGAAGACGGCGGAAAAGCTCGGCGTCGTCGAAGGCCAGGCCGTCGAAATGCTTTTCGCGGATATCGAGGGTGGAGTCGCGGACGGTGCGGAAGTCGTTGGTCGTGGAGGGGATGACGAGATGGGAAATGCGTGGAGGAGCACGAGTGGGATTTGTACATCGCATAGAGAGTGTGAGGATACAGTCGATATTGTCACGGCTGGTGTGAAACTTCGAGTCGTGGCTGGAAGGTCGATTGGGGACAGGGTTGCCTTGACCTGGAGAGGATTTGAGAACCGAGTCGTGCCGTAGTGACGTTGTGTCTTTGTGTTTATAAAAGGGATAAGGAGTCCGTACAATGTCTTCTGGAAGCGTACGCTTTGGAGAATTCACGTTGATAGGCGGAGGGACAAGCGAAACCCGTTTTCGAGCTGGAGCAGACTCGGATCTTTTTCGACCATGAACGTTGAAAGGATCTGGCTTTTCTTCCAAACGATCCCCAAGTGATGCAAAGAGATTTGAGACTCTAGGTTCCTCTGTGAGCGGACTCATGATGTCGCGACCAAAGTCCTCATCATGAAGGAGGGCTCGCATTGTAATAGTATGAGCACCGAGTATCCTATCATTCTGGGCGTTTAGAGACGTCTCCCTCGATTTCTTATTTAATGCCAAAGAAGCCCGAGGAGACGAGTCTTGCTGATATTCTTGTCCGACACCTGAACTCTGAAAGAGTAAACGCCGAGGATTAGCTGCCGGTAGCTCATGGCCTGAGCCTGTGTACGATGGCTCCGTCTTCTCGAATAAGGAGGATTTACCGTGATGAGCACCGTAGCTACTTGAAAGTCTTAAGAATGGATGCAGCCTAGATTCTTTGGATGACTTGTTTAAAGCAGATTCTCGGTACTGTTCGAGCGCATTTGAAGCATTACCCTCATTCTGCGATGTTTTGGGACCTGTGAATGATACTCTTCTCTCTCTCTCGTCGCCATTTTTCGCCGTGTGAGAGAAGCCTGCAGATTTAGCCGGATCGCTCGCAGTATCTGACGTATCATCGAAGAAATCTGTAGTTCTCATCCCAGGATCGTGTTGGTGATGAATTGACTCCAATCCTTGCTCCATTTTTCCCTCCTCGCTCTTTACTGGACTGGCTCGCCCAGACACAATCCGAGGCGAATTTGCTGGGGAACCCGAGAGTCTTGCGCCCTTTTCGATCTTCGTTGCCAGAGTGCTCTCCATGTTGGATTGCCATCCGATGTCGACTGGCGTGAGAAATAAATCACTTTCATCGAAGAGATTGGGTGATATTGCCGGAAACGGGTTCGTACGTTTGCGGCCGTGAGACATTCATGTCTTCACGCAGTCCAGGAAAAAAAACAGTTACAAAAGTCATTTCGAGTGTATTTGCGTCATCAGCCTTTGTTAGCCATCCTGGAATTTACGCATGTGGTTCAGTGACAAGTTTAGAACCCTGTCAAGCAAACGCTGTGGAATGCCCGTCGCCTGGTACGGTAAATTGCATTCTTCATTGCCGGCCTAGTCCGTAATTCTAACCAATGAATTTCCCACCGCAAAATGTGCATCTCTCGCACACAGCGAATAACAAACGGGCCAAGGATATTTTCGGTCCTCCATTCTCTACACCGCGACGTCGTTTATTCTGGGGTTGTCGTATTGGTTCGGCTTGCTCCAGATCGTCTCCTACGAGAAATTCTTCTTTTAAATACTGCTTACCACAGATACCACATCGTCGGGTCACGAATGGAGTCTGAATAGCAAGAAACGTCAATCTACAGCGAGCTAGTAGAAAGTTAGAACAATGTTTCACAAGGGTAGATCGCTACGCTACTCTGGATGCAGAACTTTGGGAGATGTAACAGTACGTACCAAATCTATGCATGTTTTCTCCTTTGCAAAGTGCCTCGAAAGGATCTTCAAAGGCAATAGTGGATCCGCAGATTACACAGCTTTCATCAAAGTTCAAGTCACTCATCGGACGTCCATTGAATTTGGCGTAAGCGCTGCTATGGGCTGCAATTAAGCGCTGACTCAAGACCGAGGTATCATCATAGAGATGCGACGGAACAGAGAGTATTGTTTCCAGTGGGCAAATTCCAAGCCAGTCTTCCTCGATCGCCAGCTCATGTGTACTCAACGGTTCAATAAATCGAAGCACATTGCGGTATGCCTTGCCTCTGAGACCATGATTGATCATCATTAGCTCTCTCGTAATATTGACCAGAGCTTCTGTATTCTTCAAGGTCCCATCCGAAATGGTAGCTTCGAAAGCGCTGTGATATGTCAGCACACAATCTCAAGATTGAACGATAACTTATACTTGTGAATTTCATGCTTGCGATGATCGTTTGTCGGAAGTATTCCGATTCTTGCAAAGGCAGGATCAATCTCCATTTCCAATGCAGCTCTGATTTCTTCAGCAGTTGAACCACAAGTTTCAACCCAATTTCTAATACTAAACATTATAGCCTCTGAGCTAAAATCTACAAAACGTGAGTCTTTTGTATTGTCAAGGCAAGAGGTAACCTACCTTCAACATGGCAATTACGAGCAAAGTAGAAACCCTGTTCCGTGCCGCGTGCCATGGTCATTGTGATTTGGCAAAACTGGTCAGCCGCAATAGCGTATTGTATCTGATCGGTCGGATGCAGAGTAATGCATGTTGCAAGTAACTCCCCGTGTGCTGAAGCGGTAATGCCCCAGTTCTTGGTGGTTGCGTTTCCATCTAGTTTGTATTTTGCACTAAACAGTGCTTGATGCTGAAGGATATTACGTTGCCACGGTAAAGTAGGGACTTCCAGTCGCACGTCAAAAGGTAGTGCGAGATTTGTCGTCACGGACGAGACGGGGGAATATATGGAAGTAAAATGTAGCATATTGTCTCCACTCCGTCCTTGAGTGTATGTCATTCCTATGAAAATGTCAGGAAGGGCTCAAGATGATGGCAAGACAAACTGGGGCTGCCGACGCGGTACCTGAAACGTCATCCCATCTACCATCCAAATCTCGCGTAGAGATGTGAGATTTGAGAGATTCCACGAGGTTCAAAGTCAATTCGTAAACTTCGCTGTTGGAGAATGCGCAAAGAGTCGTTTGCTTCAAATGAGACTCGTCTACATTTGTATAAGTCTCGAGACTGTCAGGCACCCACTGTATGGGGCCAGTAAAGGCTCGAGGTAAACCTGGAATGGTCAAGTCATCGTCAATTTCCAAACGCACATCCGGTAGAACTCCAGTAAGCTTGAGGCGTTTCAAGCTAAGCTGCCCGCCTTTAATGAAAGCGAGCACTGAACAAATTCTTCCTCCAGCTATACGCCAAGGACTCCACGCTATATGGCTCGCAAATCTGCATGTCTCCGTATAGTGTTTGAGTTGAGAAGAGTACTGTATAGGGTCATATGTATCTGAGGTGATGGCAAAGTGGAATAATACGGTGACATCCCAAGACTTTACCCCTGGCTCCAAGACATTGAGGGGCGTTTGGAGAGCGACGACTATGATTTCATTGTATTCATTGGCAAGAGCCAGATATTGAGCGCATAGCGGAGTCCTTTGGGAATTGTGGTAGACCCGAGGAGACCAGGCAAATGAGCGAATCCGGCGCCGCAACCTCCAAATATTTTCATCAGCCCCTTCGGACCCAAAGTACGAATCGAGCGCATGATTTATTATCAGAATCCGTTCCCAGGTCTGAAGCTCTGTGGGAGTCGAATTTGACGCCCAAACAGCCAAAACATGATTAGAAGTCAGTATACCGAGCGCGTATCTCTGGTGCTTTGCGATAGGGTAGGAGGTCCAATCAAGCGCAACAATCAATCGAGTTGACTCTTCTTCGCCGATTGACCAGATGTTAAAACCCGTGGGCTTGAACATGGGCACTTCTTCCTGTTTGAACGCATTGGTTTTGAGGAATAAAGGATACCAGTCATCGCTGGCACTGGTGATGTGCTCTTCGTGTAATTTCGGTCTGAATCTGGAAGTGCGTTTATCCTGCCCCGGTCCTTTCCGCAATTTTGGAATCTCGGAATTGGAGCATCAGTCGAACTAGCCAGATGCAAAAATATGAATGAACATACCAAGATTACGACTTGCTCGCCAGCCGCAATAGCTAGCTCGTAGTCTTTGGACCATTTGGTACAATCTGGTGCTGTGGGCCAGACATTGAGAACTTGTTGAAGTGCCATGACTTAAGCAAGGCCGGCCGAGATGGTTTATAAACTTAGGCAGTCCAGCCCTATTCGTCGAGGACCGCAAGGTTCTTATTCAAGGGTGCAATAAAATATATCACCAGCGACCGCGAGAGATAATTCGCCCCACACACTTTAGGGAGGCCCTCAGCAATATGGGTAGAGGAATTACTGAAGTTTATTTCCCAGCGAATTTGTTCACGATTTCTGAATGCTTCAAATAACCTGGGGTCCTCAGGAGGCTTCGACGAATTACATCTCTTGCAATCGCGGGTGACATTTCTTATTCGCTTATCAATAGCCTACTTGAGATCTTTTTCGATTAATTCAGTCTAAACAACTTTCCTGCAATGGGCTTCCATTCATCATCCCATCTTGTCTTTCCTTCCTCCAGAGCTCCCTTTTTTAAGATGGCCAAATCTTGCGATTCTTCTCCAAAGAGATCAACAAGAATAGCTACAAGCTCATCAACGTTCTCGAATCCTCGCCCATTCACGCGCTCCTTTACAAGTTCCGGCCAAGCTTCAAATTTGCTCCAGCCTACAACGGGTAATCCGGTTCCAAACATGTCAACAACTTTCATTGGAAGATCAACTCCAGAGGATGATTTGTGCAGAGAAATACCCAAGTCCGCGGAACCTAACAACGTGGCATAGTCATCAGAACTTAGCCAAGCAGTCTGAATGGTAACAGCAGCAAGTTTTTCCTGCTCTACCAATGAGTCGATTTTGTTTAGGTAATATTCTTTCTGTGGGCCCTTTCCTGTGATAATGGCAATCACGTACGGCAGATTGCCACGACTTACGACAGCACGCTTTGAGTATTCTACCAAAGCGTCTAGCAAGAGTTGAAAATCCTCATCAGCGGTCCATGATGTCGAGCTCACAAGTAATTTGCAACGACCACTGTGGATGCCATCAATCATGAAGTCCGGGAGCCGCGTAGTATCTCGAAGACGCTTCAAGAAGTCTCTCCGCTGATCTGCGGAGAGAGGCTGAAAATAATTAGGAGGTCGATCATGCAGAGTTAGAGCACTGATGCCAGAAGCTCTTTTCAGAACGCGAGCCATAGCATTCGTCACGGTGAAATGTGCTGAAGCAAATCTGGCAAAGGTAAATTCGTACCACTTTGAGATCTTGACCAATGGATGAGAAGGTCCCAGCCTAAGCGCAAGAATAGAGTAGCCAAAATTGTGCCAATCAATAACAAGCTTTGTATTTCTAAAGAAACAGACCATGAGAGCGACAGCAAGGGTCGGTATTGAAGGAGGATTTTGGACAAGCATCCATTTCGCAGGCTTCGTCCGGTATCCAAGCGTGCGATACAGGTTCCATGTCTGGAATAGTACTTTGAGCGGACCGAATAACAAGAAGAGAAATTTGTTCCCCGTATGAAGACTAGAGGAAATGGGAGGCAATGGTACAATGCCTATGGATTTATTTGACAGAATATCCGGGTGCACATCAGATTCTTGATAGCCAATGATATCTACATTGCCTCCAGCATTGGCTATGCTCAGCGCGTGATATTGCATCCGTGGGCTTCGACCAATGTCGCCCAGGACCAGCACCTGAACAGAAGTCCGAAGCGTTTTGGTGGTAGGTAGATCATTGGAATGGCTGTCGCCAGTAGCTGCTTCGTGGCGTTTTCTACTCTGGTCGTCATGGGATTCATCTTTCAACAGTTCCTTTGGGTCTGGATTGTATTGCGTGGGTAGAGTCAGTAAGATGATGGTGAACAGAGTCGACCCGATCATGGCCACTGTCAACGCGAGCTGCCATATCGTATTCAGCCATGACACAACCATCCTGATCCATTCTGCTATTTCATGATGATTTCCTAGACGGCTCTTTAAAAGTCGGAGGTGTAGTAGCGCCAACAGGGACCTGTGCGCTAATGACGCCAGATGTACAATCTTGCAGGGGCCGGTGGCGGCGACCCTGCGTGTTCAGATCCCCCCTATTCAGGACCGGTGCACACTGTGTAGCCGCTGTCAAGGCGGGCCATGATTGCTAGATACTGACTGGCCTCTTCCTCCTCTTCTGAAGAGGCCATGTCAATTCGTTACAAGGTCTACCTGTCCTGCCATGCTCAATGCATTGTCAAGTACCAATGCTAATACAAAGAACAGCACGCGCGCACTGAACGCGCTCAACTCCCGATCACAGGTAGCTGCAATCGACCCAGATAACATCCCCGCCTCAGTAAGGTATACAACACTGGCGAGCCTGCCTACTTTGCTATGGCCTCGTCCTACGCTCTTCCTCCAACCAGTGTCAATGGCTTCATTAGGGGCAATGGCTATGCATTGCATGGCCATGGCCACCAGCGCTCCCGAACCGGTTACCTAGCCCCGTTGAGTGCAGTACCTTCATCGCCAGCAGATGGAATGACTATCAAAAAGAACAAATCCCTCGGAGATCTTGGTGTATTCGATCGTAGGCCACCTACCCCACCAGACTCTGCAACATCTCCCTCCGGTGCAAAAGCTCCTTTCGATACAAAGGCTGGCAGCGACTACGCGTTGGTGGATGATATGAAGTCGGGACGTGCAAGAGGCATATCTGACCTTGGTCGTCCTCTTTCATCTGCTGAATTAGCGAATGCTCCGTCAGCGTGGTCTAGGTAATGCACACAACCACCGTGGCCATACATGTTCGCTGACAGTAGAGTAGGATATTTAGTCTTCCCGAGTCATTGGTTGCGTTGTTGATTCCTTTGCCATTCGTCTTGGGCTCTGCATCCTCACTCGCTTTAGTAGATGCCGAAGGAAAGCTTCAGCCAATTTCAGCATACACTCGTTTATCACTGGTCCTTTCTGGCCAAGAAGGTGCAAGACATATTTCCTCTCTGTTTTCCGGGTTGCTCCCAGCAGCTGGATTAACAACTGCCATTCTGCTATGCTCTGGCTTAATTGCTCGACAGACTACGCCAGAAGGCTTTTTGAGTCGGCGCAAGTCGCGTCACAAGCCTGATTCTTCTATCGAAGACTTCATTACACAAGTGACTAAACCTGGAGCAATTGCAGATGCTTTCTCGAGGGCCCTCTCGATACTTATGCCCTTATTTGCAGCCATCAAATTGGGTGGCATGCAGGTTGGTCTTATCCTTCTGGCGGCGACAATAGCAGGGAGCACAAATGCAGGCACTTCCAAAGCAGACACCCTCAGAGAGAAAACCCGAGCACTTCTCACGAATAAATTCACGTTCGGTGCTTTGGTCCTTCAAATCCTGTTCGATGTCTGGACGACAACGCCAGCTAATGCACCATCTCTTCTCCTTGGGTACATCTTACTTATTTTATCGCTCACCGCCTTTCAATTGCCTTTGCCGTCCTCTAGAAGAAAATTGCATATTGCTGGCTCGGAAAACTCATCTGCTTCAGCGGGACTCATTACCTGGGTGACACCTACGCTGACTTCAAATCTAACATCGTCGACTCAAAACGCTGACATGACTTTGGTCTCTGCGTTCGCACTCTTTATACTAACTGTATTGGGCACAATCTTTTCTCCATCATCTGTTCCGTGGATGTACTCGAGCGGGAATGTTTTTACCTTTCTCTCAGCGGCATGCGGCATTGCTCTTGTGTTTTCTGCAGAGTCAATGTCAATCCGCAAGCGAGGTCGAGCAGGTTTTGCAATCATGAGTCTCGCGGTTTCTGCACTTCTGGCTTTCAAAGCTCGTTCAGGGATAGAGTGGTTTGCTGCAATCTTACCCAGTATCCTCATGATCGGAGTGGAACTTGATTGCACCTTTCAGCACGGTAAATCAAAGGAACATGACCACAATCATGATCATGATCATCGCCCTTGCAAGACGCATTCTGCCTTTACTGGATTCCTACTTGATCACTGCGATGAGCATGGCGTTCTTCACGGTATACTATTGGAAAAGGACTCGAGGCGTATTCTATATTTTACCACGTAAGTATCCGAATAACTTTTGGTTTAGCAAGTCTGTTTCTATCCCAATCTTCCAAGCTGTGATGGGCTGACTCTTGATTTTTGATGGCAACAGATTAAACTTTTCGTTCATGCTTGTCCAAGCATTCTACGGATTTGTTACTGGATCATTAGGATTACTTAGTGACACTGTACATATGTTCTTCGATTGCCTAGGGCTTCTAGTCGGACTCTTTGCGGCCGTGGCCAGTAAATGGCCTCCGACACCAGACAAACCGTACGGTTGGGGGAAGCTGAACACACTTTCAGGTTTCGGTAATGGAGTTTTTCTCTGGTAAATTTCGCCCAATTGAAAATTCAGTCTTGCCGATTTGACTAATGGTAATAGTCTTGTAAGCGTCGAATTCGTTTTCGAGGCCATCTCGGAATATGCTGAAGACGAGCCACTTCGTCGAATTGACGAGTTGCTAACAGTCTCTGTGCTTGGTTTCCTCGTCAACATGGTTGGTCTATTTGCATTTGGCCACGCGCACCATGGGCACGATCACGAACATGGTCACTCACATTCCCATTCGTCTGTCCCTCCGACACCGTTTCCTCCAACACCATTTAGCGCAGACAATCCGGAGTCTTCACCACCTCTCCCCAAGGTGCTTGCTCAGCATAATCATCACCATGCTCATTCAAATGAGAACATGATTGGTATCTGGTTGCACGTCCTTGCAGACGCCCTAGGCTCCGTCGCTGTGATCGTTTCAACTTTGCTGACAAAGTTTTATCCCTGGAATGGATGGGACCCGACAGCAACTTTGATTATTGCCATACTTATCTTTGGATCCGCCGTTCCCCTAGTCATCAGTTCTGGAAAGAACCTGCTTCTGTCTCTCCCAGGAGATGTCGAGTACGGCATTCGGAATACGCTACAAGAGCTAAGCGGGCTAAGAGGAGTTGTCGGATACAACGTTCCCCGCTTTTGGATTGAGGATGCAGAGCCTTCTCATAAGCATGGTCATGAACATGACCATGATCATCACCACCATCATCATAGTCATCACGGCCATGATCACGGTCATGAACATGATCTCACGCATGCGCACGATCATAAGCACCGCAATGAGTGCCAAGATCAGAGGCACGATCATGGTCAAAGCAATGAAAGTGAAGTTGAGCATTTTCCAGCAGGACAGCCAAAGGTTCTTGGCGTCATTCACGTCATCGCTTCCAAGGCTGCAGATCTTGAGGACGTGCGAGACAGGGTGGAGCAGTTCCTGACGTCGAGAAGAATGGACGTGGTGGTGCACGTAGAACGGGACGTACCAGGGAGATGTTGGTGCGGAGGTGGAGAGAGGAGAGTTTGACGATACAAATATAGCTTCTGCATTACACCTGGGAGCTATTTGACATGTTTCGATTCTCTGTATAAATTTTAGCGTGGTAAATATCAAGCTATACTAATATATTATCAAAAATCAGGTCACCGCGCCTGGTGCCTTGTACTTGCTAATCATTCGATCGGACGGATTCCACGCACGGAGTTGGTCCTCGTAGGCAAGAGCACTTCGGGACAACGGACTCAATTATTTCCGATCACCGAGTGTCTGGTAATCCAATTGGGGGTTGTTTACAAATCAATCATGAGGAATTGATTGATTGACGCAGTATTTAGGAATGAAATGAGGCCAAGTAAGAATTCGCCAATTTTTATGATCGTTCGAGACGATAGACTGCTTAAGAGTCTCCGCGTATACCGAATTCCACAAGTAACAAGCTCATAGAAGATCATGGCAACAGAAAAGGTCAGCCTCTTTATACAATGCTATACAGTATACCCTCAGTGTCTGATACACAGTCATTTAGGCTCAGGTCAATGGCCAAGCTAAAATAAAGGTTGAGAAGTTTTCCGATGATGATGGACAATTTCGTCGCCAAATATGTTAGCCCCCAATTTCCTTCAACCTTATTCGTAAAGCAGCTGGCGAATGACTCGGATGCGAAGCTTCGTTTCGCGATTTCATTTCTCCTGATCCTTCATCAGCCTTTCCAGCTGAGAAAGGCCGCTATGTTCTCTACATTCACAAAGGCTGTCCCTGGGCGCATCGTGCCAATATCGTGCGCTCTCTCAAGGGCCTCGAAGATATTATCCAATTGTCGGTCATAGGAGGAAGAGATCGCGTTGATCCCACTAAAGGTTGGATGTACGACGGTTCTCCTGGAACTGATGAAAAAGATCCTTTGTACGGTTTTACCCATCTCCGCGATCTTTATCTGAAAGCCGATCCGAGCTACAA
Organism: Astrothelium macrocarpum; assembly: GCA_021030915.1. Taxonomy (NCBI): domain Eukaryota; kingdom Fungi; phylum Ascomycota; class Dothideomycetes; order Trypetheliales; family Trypetheliaceae; genus Astrothelium; species Astrothelium macrocarpum. The sequence goes on along the minus strand of JAGEMR010000035.1, from coordinate 11,050 downwards.
TGCACGATATACGGTTCCAATGATCTGGGATAAGCAGAAAGAAACGGTAGTCAGCAATGAGAGTAGTGAGATTATCCGTATGTTCTATACCGCTTTTGACGAACTGCTGCCAGCCCAGCTACGAGAAGCAAATAAGCCTGGTGGCGGGCTTTTTCCGAAGGATCTACAAGGGGAAATTGAAGAGATGAATGCTTGGATATATGACACGATCAATAACGGTGTCTACAAGACTGGATTTGCTGCTACACAGAATGCATACGAAGAACACGTCTATCCCCTCTTTGAATCTCTTCAGCGAGTTGAGAATCACCTACAGTCAAGAAGGACGCCGTACCTATTTGGAGAGAATATCACAGAGGCTGATATAAGGCTATACCCGACAATTGCGCGGTTTGACGTGGCCTATCACACCATGTTCAGGTGCAATTTGAAGATGATCAGGCATGATTTTCCATTGTTAGACCAATGGTTGCGAAGATTGTATTGGGACGAGAGCGAGAGGACGAATGGAGGCGCGTTCAAGAAAACGACTGATTTTGATGCGGTAAGTGCGCCAGCTTGGCGATCCCAAAGAGTGGCTAACGGAAAATATAGATTAAAGCCGGGTATGCGATGAATGCGATCAATATGAACGTTGTGCCAGCAGGTCCTATCCCAAATATTCTTCCATTGAAGGCGTAAAACCTTATTGGCATATTGTGGATAGTGAGAACAAGGGAGATGTGATGGTCGAGTTTCTGTTCTCTATTACCTTTCGCTATTTCAGTATAGCTGTATTGGGAAATTTGCCGTAGAAAAATACTTGGTAGAGCATGAATGTTGAGTTGAACTAGGCTTTGAGAAAAGAGTGGAGCACTTTTGACTCACCATGAAATACGAATATGCATGGCTGGTGCCTGCTGCTCCATCTTATCACATTAGGACATGCGTATCAACAAAGTAATCAGTGGCTGGCCATCTTGAAGTGTCTCCCAGCAAGATTTTAGTAATTAGAAGAACTACATGCGTACCAACAGCGAAACCAACCTAGGATGTCTCTATTTTGAATGAAAAGCGCAAAAGCCACCATTTCATTGAGTAAGGAAGTCGTCTGACTCTTTTCCAATTTTTGCGGATGATAAATGTACGATCTACAATGTACCAATGGAGTAGGATCTAAATGTTCTGCCTAAAGGCCCCACCACTTAATGAGACCCTGAAAACGTGAGTGGCGCCCTGGGCGGTGATCTTCAAAACTTCCAACGCGTCAGCTTCATGGCTGTTTGGGCGGCGACTACCGCGGTTCCTCCTCAATTCGAATGCAAAGGTGCGTCACTGCACCTTCTGCACCACAGCAGCTTCTTGATTGCCAGGTGTCCTCCCCAGAATACCTTGGCTTTATTATTTATAGCGGTCTTTTGAGCTGCGTCCTCCCAGCAACATCTGTTATTCTGAATTCGAAATCAATCCTCCACATTCGCAATGTACAACCGCAACAACAATACGCCAAATCTCTTTGGGGCGCGCCCTGATGGGCAACCTAGACCGCCGGTAGGGCAGCCAGCAGGACAGAATCGCCCAGGACGAGAACAGTATCCTCCACCACAACAGTATAGAGATGAGAAGCCTCGAGGGAGCTATGGAGGAGGTAGGGCAGGCGGAGGTGGCCGAACATTAATGTTGAAGCCCGCAAAGAGCCCAAACAACGAATTCACATTCCGAAACTGGGTCGCTGTGTCTCCCATAGACATTCCTCCATCAAGGGAAGGCTCAGATATCTATCTCCTCCTCAATGGTAGTTTTGTAACTACAGCGCGTCCTTTTGACGGGTTTCCTCAAGGTCAAATTGGCCTCCATGAACCACATCGAAGCTGGATGAGGCTCGCCATGACCGATTCTGTACAAGCAGAAGTCTATGATCCCTTCAATCAAGGCGGACGAGCGTATCTTGGATCCATTGATGCGGACATTGGGTTTGCCGGTACAAGGAATACCACTGATAAGCCCTTCGATCAAGATGAGCTGGCAGCCAAATTCACACAAGTGTTTGAAAATCAGATATTTGCCCCGGGCCAACAGCTCCTGATGGATTTTCAGAGCATGCCTTTACGACTTACTATCAAGACTGTACAATTGGTAGACATCTCGTCTATAGAGCAAAAAGGTTCTATATCCGAAGCGCCGACTGTGAGCGATCCGAATGCACGAGGCATACTCATCCGCCATACCCAAATGACCTTCTTCAAAGACAATCGCTCGACGACTCCCATCAATATTAAAGCCAGCACTCGCAGACCCGGAGCTAACAGTATCATCCAGCCGGATTTCAAGTTTGAAGCCATGGGAATTGGGGGTTTGGACGAGGAGTTTAGCAAGATTTTCCGCCGAGCGTTCACAACTCGCATCATTCCACCTGGGCTTATCGAAAAGCTGGGTGTGCAACACGTCCGTGGTCTTTTGTTGTACGGCCCACCGGGAACAGGCAAAACTTTGATCGCACGACAGATCGGAAAGATGTTGAACGCTAGAGAGCCCAAGGTGATTAACGGTCCCGAAGTGCTCAACAAATACGTTGGACAGAGTGAAGAAAATATTCGAAAGGTTTTTGCGGATGCCGAAAAAGAGCAAAAGGAAAAGGGTGATGAGAGCGGCCTGCACATCATAATCTTTGATGAGCTAGACGCGATTTGCAGACAGCGTAGCGGTGGAAGTTCAGGAGGTACCGGTGTCGGCGACAACATCGTCAATCAGCTGTTGAGTAAACTGGACGGCGTTGAACAGCTGAATAACATCCTCTTGATCGGCATGACAAATCGAAAGGACCTTATTGATGAGGCACTTCTACGATCGGGGCGTCTGGAATTGCATCTTGAGATAAATCTACCAGATGAGGCTGGGCGTGCCCAGATCCTGAAGATTCATACGAGCAAAATGAAAACCAATGGCGTGTTGGACCCCAATGTGGACATTGTTGAGCTGGCACGTCGAACCAAAAACTTTTCCGGAGCAGAGATCGGTGGATTAATCAGAAGTGCCAATTCTTTTGCCTTCAGCCGGCACATCAAAGTGGGCACGATGGCCAAGTTTGACGACAGTATTGTCGATATGAAGGTCAAACAAGAAGATTTTCTAAACGCGCTGGAAGAAGTCAAGCCTCTCTTTGGAGTTGCAGAAGAAGAACTTGAGGGCTGTTTCAAGCGTGGCCTCATACCGTTTTCAAAGCACGTGGAAACAATTCTTGATGATGGCCGACAGTACATTGAGCAATGTCGACAGGGCAAACCCCCTCTGTTCACCGTATTGCTTTACGGTCCACCGGGGAGCGGTAAAACTGCGCTTGCCGCAAAGCTTGGTCTGGATTCAGGATTCCCTTACATCAAAATGGTCAAATTAGCACAGATGATTGGTGCCTCGGATCAACAAAAGGCCCTTAATCTGGATAAAATTTTCGAGGACGCGTACAAGAGCCCAATGAGCATCATCATACTTGACGAAATCGAGCTGTTGCTGGGATACAATCAGGTTGGGCCAAGATTCAGCTCACTTATGTTTGATACGCTTAGTGCATTACTTGCGCGAGAGCCGCCAAAGGTATACATTTATCAAATCTGACACGCCAATTATGCATCAGAGCTAACTCAATCCAATTAGGACCGTCGATTATTGGTGATAGGCACAACTTCGGAGCGCTCTGCGCTTGAGCAGTTGAATCTACTCCGGCGTTTTAACCAGCAGACAGCTGTCCCAAATGTCAACACGCAAGAAGAACTTGTGCAGATTCTCGTAGACAGTGGCGATTATTCGGAAAGTGATATCAGGGCAATCCTCAGCGAAATCCAAGACATCACAGGTAGTGCGGAGATTGGCGTCAGTATCAAAAACATTCTTAATTGTATTGGTACCGCGGGGGCACAGCCAGCGGAAAAGAAGGATATTTTTGTAAAGGAAATCACGCGAGCAATTGCTCTAAGGGGATATTCTTAACTCAATCATGATAATTAGCATTAGCGGAGTTTAGCATTCACTAGATTGGGGGGCTCCAGATAGCAATATTAACAATTCAATCCTTTGCCTGAGTGGTTTTAGGTTTCATTCTCGACTTTCCGTGCCCATTTTCAACTCGAAACCTTTCAGGAACCCCCCAATGTCATTTTATCCCTTTGTGAGTGTAAGTAAAAAAAATGTCGCTCGACCGTGAGACAGATAATTCGCCGCACACCTCATAAGGAGGCCCTCAACACTAAAAGGCCGGAAAATCTTGAGAATTGTTTTGCAAAAAAGTATTTACGATTTCATCATGGTTTATGATTGTTGAAAATAGGATTGGGTCTTCCCTATGAGACCTGCGGCAGTTGTATCTCTCATGGTCATAGGTGATCATTTTTGTTGCAACCTCTGATGCACCAGTGAGTGAGCCAAAAAAAGTCATTTCTGAGGTCAGGGAAGACCCCAATACTATCTCGACTAATCCCACGTAGATGGACTTATTGTCCGAGAAATCGTTCTAAGAGCTATACCACTGATTATGATTGAGGGCCTCCTCAACGGGTATTGAGTAGAATACATTTTTTGTCACGGCTCCAGGCATCTGACCAAATTAATCGGGACCACACAACCCGCGTTTCCCCATCAAATTTATTAGTAAATAGCGGGCGCTGCTGGGTTATTTTATTAATAATATTTTAATTCGTTCATTTTTATTTATTTTCGTCTTATTCAAATATGGTGGTGAATTATAATTTTGATGGTCACATCAATATACGTCAATTATTAACGTCTGATTCTGAATTGTTATTTTATCAGTTAAATAAAATTATTCGTACATTTTATCGAATTATTCTAAAAATAATTTTTGATATTGAAAATATTTTTTCATCATCTCAACGTCAATTCAAATATCAAATCCTTTGAATATTCAATTATTCTTATTCAATAATTTATTATCATTTTAAAGATATTATTTTAAAATATATAAATTTAATTACAAAATCAGAATGATAATAAATTTTCAATCATGTTTTTATCATAATAATTTTTTATTGAATTATATTCAATTTTAAATATCATATTTTTATATTTTCAAATATATATTTTAAATTGAATCTTTTTTATTCAATTAATATATTAAAAAAATGATTTATTAAATAAAATTATCATTATTATAAAATATACTGAAAATGATATATTAAATTTATATTAAAATAAAAATGAATTAATTTCGTTAAAAAATATTTTAACTAAAAAAAAAAGAATTAATAATTTATATATTTTTTAGATGAGATTTATTTTATCATTGATGAAAAGAATTATCATTGAATCATCAGATATTATTAATAATATTATGAATCTGAATATATATAATTCAAATCATAAAAGAATAATATCATATTATATTATTAGATTATTATTAACTGAAATTTCAAAATTAAATTATATTTATATTAGAATCAAAAAAGAATTGGAAATTTGATATAAAAATGATATATTAAAATATTGAAAAAAATTTATCTATTTATTCTTCGTATATATCAAATCATTTTATTTGAATATACACATGAATATATGATTTTTGAGAAAAATAAAATTAATATTCATAATAATCATTCAAAATATAATTTTATTAATAATTTTACCAATAATTTTAAAAAAAAATATAGAATCAAATTATATAAGAATTATTTATATAATTCTGATTTTAATATTATTAAAATGATATGGAAGATCATTAAATAATAAATTTATATAAATCATTATGATTATTTTATTCAAAATCAATTTATTAGAGCCATTCGTTATGAATGGAATTAATTAATTCAGAAGAAGATCAATAAATAGATATTGATGATGAAAGATCGTATATATATCTATTTGGACGTTCAGAATTTCTCTATCAAATTTTAATAAAACGAAAGACTGAATAATTAATTATATTATTTCAATTTTTATATGTATTTACGAATTCTAAATGTGGTGTGATGGAATAACCCAATAGCGCCCGCTATTTATTAGTAAATTTGGTGGGGTTGATGGGGAAACGCGGGTTGTGTGGTCCCGATTAATTTGGTCAGATGCCTGGCTCCCAGCTCGAGACCCTGAACAGTCAGGGTTCAGAACAATACGTAGGCGCACATAGACATTATCATGGCAGACAACTATTTCGCTGGAATTGTCACGTAATTTTAATATCTTTGTATTTTAGATAATTATTTAATTTGAATATTTCATTTTATAATTCTGATATAATTTAAATATCGTTTTCGAAATTTATGTTTTTTATTATTATTGACGTATAACACAAGCGAGTCGGCCACCCAAACGAGTCGGCCACTTTTCCGCACTCTCGTACAAAGAATTCAAATAACTTAATTATAATAATATAAATTTTTTTAAATTATTCAGAATTCTTTTTTTCAGATATATCTTTAATTATAATACAAATATATATATTATATCCAGATTTATTATAATTATCATATTATTATTTATATATTTTTGATATTTTTATATAATTATTATTTTTATCTATTTTTTATTATATTATTTATTAAAATTCTTTCTGAATTTATAAATTTTATCCATTTTATATAAAAAGAGATTCTTTTTTTAATAAATAGATTTTTTTAATCTTCCGATATCGGTTAAATTTTTGATTTATTATACAAAATATTTTAATTTTTTCTTTTAAAAGAATCAATTAATATATTATTATGATTATATTATATAAAAATTGATCAATAATAAATAAAAATTCAAATAGAAAATTATTTTGATATTATACAATTCGATTTTTAATATATTCAATTTAAAATTATATTTTAATGGAATTATTTGATATTTTTAATTTTTATAAAAAGGGGATTTTAAAAGAATTTCCCGAAAATATAAATATATATAATTTTATATTCAGTTATAAAATTATATATTCTGAATCGTATAATATAAATTCTATTTTTTAAAAATCTTTTTAAATATTTGATTTTATTATAATAATTTAAAAAATTTTATAAAATATTAAAAAAAAATCTTTTTTTAAAATATGAATAATATATATTCGTATAAAATTATCAATTATTTAATCATATATATATTTTAATACACGAAAATAATTTATATTAAATAATTATAATTTATATAATAAATGAATAGATATATAAAATATAATAATATTATTCTTTTAATAATATAATTCAAAATTAATAAAATAATAATTTTTATATCTATTAAAAATAAAAAAATGATATATATTTATTATATGATTTTTAATATATCAATTAAAATATTAAATTTAATTTAAATTTCGTTCATTTATTATTCAATTATTATCTGATATAATAATTATTTAATTATATAATAATAGATTATTTTTATATTAAAATAAAAAATAATTTTTATTTATAATAATAATATATAATAGAATAACGTACAACACAATTGAGTTGGCCACCCAATTGGATTGGCCACTTTTCCGCACTCTCATACGGAGAATTTAAATAATTCAATCACAACAATATAAATTTTTTTACATTATTCAGAATTCTCTTCTTCAGATGCATCTTTAATTATAATACAGGTATGTGTATTATATCCAGATTTATTGCAGTTATTATATTGCCGTTTATCTGTTTTTGACATTTTCGTATAATTATCATTTTCATCTATTTTTTATTATATTATCTGTTTAGATTCTTTCTGAATCTGTAGATTCTGTCCATTTTGTATAAAAAGAAATCCTTTTTTTAATAGACGGGTTTTTTTAATCTTTCAATATCGGTTAAATTTTTGATTTATCATACGAAATATTTGATTCTTTCTTTTCAAAATAATAAATTGATATATTATTATAATTATATCATATAAAAATTGATTAATAATAGATAAAAATTCAGATGAAAAACTGTTCTGATATCATATAATTCAGTTTCTAATATATTCATTTTGAGATTATATTTTAATGGGGTTGTGTGATATCTTTAATTTTTAAAAAAGGGGGGATTCAGATGAACTTTCAGGGAATATAGATGTATATAATTTTATATCCAATTGTGAAATTATATATTCTGAATCGTATGATACAAATTCTGCTCCTCAAAAATCTCTTTGAATATTTGATTCTATCATAATAGTTTGAAAAGTTTTATAAAACGCTGGAAAGAAATCCTCTTTTGAAATATAAGTGATATGCGTTCGTACGAGATCATCAATTGTTTGGCCGTACGCGCGTTTTAATGCGCGAAAACAGCCTATATCAAATGGCTGTAATTTATGTGATGAATAAGGAGGTATATAAAGAGTGACAATATTGTTCTTTTGGTAGAATAGCTCAAAATCAGTTCAGTGGTGGCTTTCGTGTCCATCAAGGATGAGAAGACGATGTGTACCCGTTGTACGATTTATAGTAAGTCGGGTGATGCGGAAATGGCCCACCCCCCGTAATGGCCCACACAATACCATGTCATCTCATTAATTAATTTGTAATTATCTCAATAATAACAGCTAGGATTGGAATTGTGTACATATATGAATAAATACAGGCTGTATAAAAGCGTTCGCAGATGTTTTTTTTTATTTTGGAATTAATTTGATTGATTTAACCATTTCATCAGTAGCGGTTTCATCAATAATTCGTTTGATTTTTTCAATATTCGTAAATCTTTCATTCGTATTTATTTTGATAATTTTTATTTTTGATTTATTAATCATCTATTCTAATTAAAATTTAAATTATTTATTTCTATTTTTCAGCGTTATATATTTTATAATTGTTTCTTCTAATATCTTATTTGTTTTGTGAAATAAATGCCGTATATTTCGATCTATTTCAGTAGTTTTTCCAATTATACGTATAACGTTTTAAAATTTTTATTTATTCTGAGATATTTCAAAAATAAATGAATAATCAGAATAAATGCGTTTATATTATAGAGGAATGGTATTTTTAGAAGATAAAATAGATATATCGAAAATGAATGATGAATTATATGAAATAGCGAAATTCAACGGTATTAAATCTGCTATTTTTTATCCAATTTTAGTATTAATTTTGATAAAATCTTTCTGACGTATAAAATTATAATAATAAATAAAATGATCTTTTTTGATAATAATAATATCATTTAAATGGACAAGAATTTTGATATAATTACGGTAATGTATTTTGATAGGATCAAAATCATATAAATCTAATGGCTGAATAATATAAAATATGTGAGAAAATAAAAATACCAATTTGATTTTTAACTGAATTTTATAGACGTAAAGGAATTCTATACTGATATGGCTATCATGATTATCGAGAATTAATATTTTATATTCACCATTATCAGAACGTATTTATGGATCAAAAATATACGTTAATCAGTCAAATTTTATTTTATTTAATATCCAATTATTCGATGAAATAATATAATATCAATCAGATAATTTATTTGAAATAAATCAATTTATTTAAAAATATTTTTTTTTGAATATAATGAACGGATTAATATATTGATCAAATGAATTAATAATTTCAATAATAATAATTAATTTTCGATTTTATAATATTTTTTTATGAATTTATTTTTTAAATGAATGAATAATTATTATTGAATTCATATAAATATTTAAATTTGTATTTTATTCGTCCATATTCTATATATTTTTTAATTGAATATTCAGCCGTTTATATATTTTTTTCATAAAAATAAGAAATACAATAATTCGTTCTTTTAATACGTATTATATTCTTTTAATATCCAGTTTTCGTCTAATCATAAAAATAATATCTGAATTTCGTTTGATGAAATTAGATATCTATCATTTATTAATTGGATTATCATTTTCATTAATACGAGCAATTCGGGTAGCCATTTCACGAAAACGAGCATGATTAGAAGAAAATCCACGGTCATTTTCATCAATAATCCATTATATAAGGAATTCCTTCTAACGAGAAATCAATCATTATTAATATTCGTGATTTGTGTGAGAATTTTACTGGCCTCGGATGCGTCTTTTAAGGATGGTTCTGGGCAAGCCGTACGCGTCAGCCGTTTGATTTATTGAAGAAAAAACTCCAGATTCAAAATCAGTGATAGCAGAAGCTATTGTTCCATCACGGAGAGCCATATTGGAATAATATGGTGGGTGGTGGAGCGAATTTAGCGAAATTAAATAAGACGAAATCAAGTGGTGGAGGTGGGCCATTACGGGGGGTGGGCCATTTCCGCATCACCCGACTTATATCGATTGAAATGTTGAATCCAATCTAGACCTCGTTCATTTGTTGTCCAACCATTATCTGACACAGCAATCATCCAATTGTGTGATAATGGACTGTTTTGGTACCAAGATGAGAGGTGATTTTTGCCCGCAATAATGATATACGACGGGATGGTATAATCCAATACGCCTATATCTTGAATTATTATCATCCATTTTCAATTATTTTATTGAATCGTACGAGACTTTTCACGTCTTTTAGTATTGATAATAACCATTTCTGACGAGATTTGGCCCATCAAAAACCCTATTTCGTCAAAATTGTAGATATCTCCCTTTTGAATACCAAATTGGTTAATTATATATCGTACGAGATTAAATCATTTACGAAATTTGTCAGAATTTTTATATTGGATTCTCTGATAATCAATTTTATAATTAAAATATATACGTAATTCAGATTATTATTATACGAAATTAAAAATCCAATTTTTGTTTACGTATAATATATTATAATCACGTAATAATCGATTCGTTATATCTTTAATATCATTATATTGGAAAGAAAATGATCGCGAATTTAGATTAAATATATATCGTATAAATATCTATTTTTTTAATTCAATGAATTTTTGATAAGGATATTGAATATCACGTTATGAAAATTTTCCGTATTTTCGATTTTGAAATATCGTATGAGGAATTTTATAAATAATTATTGCACGACGAATATTTAATTTAGAATTCTTTTGAAACGTCTGAAATGTAAAAATAAGGTCACTTTCTTTCCAGACTTGAATCATAATAGAATGTGGGAAAAAAATGGATTTAAATTGAATTATACGAAAATGCGGAAAAGTGGCCAATCCAA